>OV277348.1:71074217-71154217 GCA_922984085.1 Sicus ferrugineus
TATATATATATATATATATATATATATATATATATATATATATATATATATATATATATATATATATATATATATATATATATATATATATATATATATATATGTATATATATATATATGTATGTCTGTCTGTCTGTGTATATGTCTGTCTCAGTATGTATTTTGTCTGTCTATCTCTCTGTCTGTCTATTTTTTTTTCTATATCCGAGTTCAGGAGCTGCTAAGCTTCAAAGCTTCTTGTGCTGATAGCACGAGCTCCTGTTAAGGGGGTTAATGGAGGGAGGGGAGTGGAAAGTTTTTTTATTTTTTTTTTGTAATTGTAGAACTATTTGTTTAGTTTTTGTAGAACTAATAGCGCTAGGCTGGCCTTAAGTACGCTGAAAACAACACAATTAACATCCATGCCCAAGGCGGGATTCGAACCCGCATCCCCGGAGCTCGCAGCGAGGTTATCACCCTCTGCGCCACCGAGGACGGCGAGGACGATCTATCTGTCTATCGGTCTGTCTGTCTGTCTGTGTGTCTGTCTGTCGATCTGTCTGTCTGTCTGTCTATCTGTCTGCCTGTCTGTCTATCTGTCTGCCTGTCTGTCTATCGGTCTATCTGTCTGCTATCTCTCTGTCTGTTTCTCTATATGTCTGTCTGCTTCTCTTTCTGTCTATCTGTCTGCCTTTGCCTCTGTCTCTGTCTGTCTGTCTTTCTCTGTCTGTCTGTCTGCCTCTGTCTCTATATATATATATATATATATATATATATATATATATATATATATATATATATATATATATATATATATATATATATATATATATATATATATATACAGAGAGAGACAGAGACAGACACAAACAGCGACAAAGACTATATATATATGTATATATATACAGTACCAATTGTGGGTTGTAAACTACTAGAATGCGTACCAGTACTTATTTGAATGAACTGTACTTTTTTCGCATAGGCTTATTATAGAAAACATTAAACACTATATGAAAACTATTTAATTTTCTAATTTTTGAAAATATTTTTTATATACTATATATATATATTTTACAACATTTCATTGATGTATTGCAGTTATACTAAACCGAAGGGTCAGTTGCCAGATTATAGTTCACCTATTGTACTGCATAGCGATCATACTAGCGTTGAAGATTTTTGTAATAAATTACACCGCTCCATTGCAAAGGAATTTAAATAGTGAGCAATAGGAAAATATTTATTTCCAATTATTGTATACGTGTTCTGTTTTCAGTGCTCTTGTTTGGGGATCCTCGGTCAAGCATCAACCTCAAAAGGTTGGTATCGAACATGTATTGAATGATGAGGATGTTGTGCAAATTGTAAAGAAGATTTAATGAAAGAGGATTGTGATGAACATTTTAATATATAATTTGATTAAGATTACAAATTGGTAATATCTTTAATTATTCTTGACTTTGTAAATTCAAATAACAAATAAAATTTTTTTGCATGATGTAATTACACTAGCCTACAAAATAACAATTGTTTTTTGTAACGCGATACTTGATAACATATTCTAAAGGATTTCGGGTCGCTGATTCCAAAGATCACAACGCTTTTGAAATTTTTACCGACTCCACGTTATTGTGCATGCATTCTAAACGCCCCTACAGCGGTCGGTCTTATGTGACCGACTCGAACAAACCTGCTATTAAATTCAAGAGGAAGCATGTTGGCATATTTTGTAATAACATTAATTTGGAATCTGAATAATACTCTAAGAGTTGTTCCTGAAATTGTAACTCTAAAATTGGAATTTTTTGTGAAAAAGGACAAAAAAATATATGTATGTGCGTAAAAATATCTTCCCGGCATTTTTTCTTTTTTTTTCTTGCATCGATAGATTAGACATTTGCGCAAATTTTAGGCTAAATAACTAAAAAGTCCGCCACGAAATGGTTCTTCGGTGGACGTTGAAGTAAATTTGTTGCTTTTCACAAAAATTTTCAAATATTTTGGGAACTGATCGTTTCACCAAAAACAGTTTTTCTTGAACTAAATGTTAAAAAAAGATTAGTAAATACTTTTAAAATTAAGTATGATTTTTATATATCAGAGATAGTCGAGTATGTAAAGATCATTACGGAAAGAAAACTGGCCGTCCAGAAATGATCATATCATAAATCATGACATCAAATATGCACATTTGGTAAAAAAGGAGAATGTTTTCTTCCTCTCCATATTAAACTCGGATTAATGAAAAACTTCGTAAAGACTTCGGACGGAAGCGGAGAACAAATTTCCGCGATTGTTGTATGCTAAAATAAAATAAGGCACTTTCGTCGACACGCAGATACACAATATGTTCGCTGATGAAATGTTTACATCTCACCTAACACCAGACGAAAAGGCTGCATGGCATCCATTTAAAGACGTTGCTGATGTGTTCCTCGAAAATATACTTAACAAAAGCCATTTTTTTTTTCACAAAACGCTTATAGAAAAGTTACTAGATAAATGCAAAAGAATTGGTAGAAGTGTTCACCGAAATATTTATTTTACTGAAAGAATTTCATAAATTCTATGTTAATATTTAAAGGTGTGTAATGAATAAAAGTGTTTCGTGTGAAAAGATACTGCAACTGAGGTACATATTTTTCTTAATAGCCTATTCCTTTCTAATTGTACTGGACATTCAGAACATGGCAAACAACTGTTGAATGTTAGAGGCACCGACTGAAAAGTACAAGATTATTCCTGTGTTCCATATAGAAAAATAGTTATGTGTATTACCTTCTTCTGTTTTTCGCTGTTCAAGGTGGGAGGATGCGGCTCACTAGAGCAGTGTGTTTCCAACTAAGTAAAGTGGTTAACTGAATTGCGACTGAAGCCAATTTGCATAATCTTTGGGAAGCTTTAATGTGACCAGACAGAAACCTCACCAACAAATAAGGAGGGAATTCAACAAAGGAAATAATAATTCCACTGCATATCCTGTCCAACAACAAAATTGTGTCCTTTCTGTAGAAGGATTCGCTCTGCACTATGCTTCCGGTTCAGCTTTTCCTTTGGACATGCTATGGGTCAGCCACAAAGTGCAAAAGAGGAGAGGAAAGGTTCTTCGCGTATTGAATGTCCGTACACGACAACTGACAGAGCACAACTCCCCGTATTGCTTCTGTGCGCTGCCTTTTATAGACCTATGTTGTTTGTACAACTGGTTTTAAGTTATAAGTTGTGCCGTGACCGCGGGCGAAGGAGGACGTCACCTCCCACAATTTAGTGTTCGTGACGAGTGCTCGCGCGGAAAAATAGTCAAAACTAAACCTACCCCATCCTAAATCATCACAATAAAACACAGAAATGCAGTGAATCATTAATAAACAAAAAGTCAATAAACAAAAAAAAAAAAAAAACAAAAAAATCAATAATGTGCACTAAGAACAAAATTTAATAATTCAATAGTCAACTTAACGGAATGCAGCGAACCATGCGAGGGGCTTGTTTATGCTCTCCTGCACTTCTGCTTCATTTATAGAAGCCCGAGTCTAGAGAGGCTGCCAACTTTTGATAAACTTGACAGTCTCTCTGATTCAATCTCTAAAATTCTAGAATCGTATCCGAACAGTGAAATTGTTGTTGCTGGTGATTTCAATGTTCATAATTCCAATTGTCTACGTCATTCGAGTCACACAACACCTGAGGGTTTGTATGTTGAGTTATTTGCTGAGTCTAATAATTTGACTCAATTAGTGAAGGAACAAACGCACTTTCCTTGCGTTGATGGGCAAAACCAAAATATTCTGGACCTTTTTTTAACTTCGCATCACAGCAAGTATGATGTGAATGTTCTTGCACCTCTTGGTAATTCGGACCACGCTACAATTTCTGCTACCTTCCCATATTCTAGTCTTCAATCCGCTCATCATCCAGCTCCGAAGCGGACAGTGTGGCTTTATGAGAAGGCTAATTGGGATGCGCTGAACTCCTTTTTCAGCCGTTTCAATTGGCAATTGTGTTTCAGGGATAGAAACATAAATGCTGCAGCAAAATTGGTAGAAAATATAATTTTATTTGGTGTGAGGTCTTTCATACCCCATAAAAGAATTTCCATTAAACCAAAAACTATTCCTGGTTTAATGCGACTTGCAGACAAGTAGTCAGGTCTAAAGAGGAAGGCGATTCCTAAAGGGATTCCTTCGGTTCAGGTATTCAACAGATCTACTCGGCTTTCCAGAGCGGTGCATCCCTGTTGCGTCTCGATCCCGTTCCATCGCACTACCCACTACCGCGATAATTCGTTTTTCGGTCGCGCAGTTAAAGTGTGGAATAGTCTCCCTGCGCATGTTTTCCCACCCACATAACGTCGATGCTTTTAAAAGAGGTGTAAATCGACACTACTCCCACTTTTACCCTTCCCACTAACCTTTTCCCTTCTAAACCAACGAATGCTGTGCATGGATAGGGGGCATTCCCTGAGCTTGGTCCTATCTGCCATAAAAAAAAAAAAAAATAATCGAACTATTTTCGAACTATCGCTGTTGTTTTTTCTCGTGTTTTGTCTCGTCTCTCGAGGAATTGCTATTATTTGCCGTCTTCGCATGATCGTCCCTCGCAACGTTATGTACATATTTATATGTTTGTAGTGTTTTAATATAATACAAAATATTTTATTTTAAATTTAATTTCATTGTTTATTATGCTAAGTTATGTTCATGTTTTGATTTTGTTTATAGTTACGATATTCTTTTTTAACCTATCATTCTCGACTTCATTATTCTTTCGCTTTTATCATTCTTAAATTATTATTATTTTATTTCTAAAGCGATTATTCTTTTTATATAAATAATACTGCTCTTCAAAAAATATGTCGGTATGTAGTTTTCATAAACGGGTGTATGCGATTTGTTGCGACGCTCGCCCCTTCTGTGCCATGTTTTCCGACCAACCCTCGTCCAAACCGACCAATCCTCGTCCAACTTTTTCACGCGTGGCGTTGTGATCCAATTTCCTCATACCGCCGCTTGATTTTCTGAACACACAAATTTACTCTCCGACACGTCTTGATCGCTCGAAAGGAACTTCTCGACTGATCATTTTGCCGTCGATGACCTTTTATCTATATAAAAAAAATGGTGTCGACAGAGTTGCCATCCCGATCATGTAAGTCCTTAATTGGTGTTCCCTTTTTTTCTTCGGAATTATTCCCAGGAAGTAATTCGTATGTGTAGTCTGTTATTTAGACTTCCGGAGATGTACTCGTATGGGCATTCCGCGACCTCCCGTTTTCGTATTGTTTATGTCTTTGATTTGGATTTTCGTCCTATTCCGGTTTTGAAATCGCACTTGACGACCTAAATTCCTTGAGTTGGCTCACGTGGACTGTTCGAACTCGTCGCTCACCCTCCTTTTTGACTGTCACTATCACTGGTGAGGTGAAGCCAATTATTATGTACGGGTCTCCGTACTTGGGAGCTAATTTCGCCGCGAAGCTCTATTGCTTTCAACAGATGGTGCTCTTTTACCAGCACCAAACTCGCCATATTATAGTGCCTCGACTGGTCCATCGCTGTACGTTCTAAATTCCGATGTACCACTTTGAAGACTGCCTGAAGAAGTACTGCTTTTTCCGCCGGTTTTCGCGATTCCTGCCCTGTACCGACTGTCAACTCGTCGAATAATGCGTGCGGTAGTTTCGGCTCACGGCCCTGTACGAGAAAATCGGAGCTGTATCTAGCTATCTCCGAGGTGCTTATATTTAAAGCCAATGAAATTTCCGCTAACAGCTCGTCCCACCGCCTTAGTTTGTGTTAGTCTCCAGCTAACTGTGCTACTATCGTCTTTATAGTCCGGTTTGCCCACTCTGCCAGGTCGCCATCATGAATAGAGTGCCATTGTCCGAAACACTTTCGGCCCCCTATACCGTACAAGAATTCGTTCACGGAAAGCTTTCTTCAAAGTCTGCGCGGTAGCTCTCCTTAAAGCGACAACTTCTATCCATTTTATGAAGACAATATCGTTGATTTCGGCTGTAGTCCAATAGCCTGCACATACAACTGTCCATGGCTCCTCAGCCATTTGAGTCAACATCTGTCTGGCGCCCTTTTGTTGATCTGGTTTGTACAGCTGACACGACTCGCAATTCCTGACGTATTGGCGGGCCAATATATAACAATATCCCGAGCCAATAATATAACTTGGTCGGCACGAGCCAATCGATATGTTTAGGTTCTCAGCAACTTCTCTAATGGTGATTCGACGATTGGAAAATACTATTTTCTTCACTTCATCAATGTTTTTGTCTGTTTTTTACGTGCACGGGCGTCCGTTACGCTCTTCGTCGTTCACATCTTCTCGGCCTTCTCAGAACATTTTGTACCACCGATAAACGTTGCTTTGGTCCAAGGTAGCTTCACTATATGCCAAAGTCAACATTCGGAATGCGTCAGCGTCTAACTTCGTTTTTCACACAAAATTAGATACAGATTCTTTGATCCATTTTATAGGATAGGCAAAAATCTAAGACGAGCCAAAACAGGTCCAAGCAAAATAGCTGTCAAAAGTTAACTGAACATTCAAAGTGGCCGAACTTGTCGGCATAAGGGAGGGACATGAGTACCAACATAACGCCACGAAAAAATTGAAAATCGAATGCACATAACCCGCGGAAATTCAAAATTCACGATACTTTTTGAACAGACCTCGTATATAAAACAATATGAACATGTAAATCAAAATTAGTTTTACAATTGTATTATGATTTCTTGAAATATATATCATAGACACTATTGTATTTTTATTACAATGAAATGTATACATGTGTCCATGAACAAAATATTAGGTGTACCGGTTAATTCGTGCGGTTTTTTCATTCCCATTGCTTTTAGACGATCGGAAATGGTTTGTTGAGCGACGCCAAGTGATTTTGCAAGTTCTTCTTGCGTTTGGGGTGGATCTTGGTCGAGCAATGTCTCCAATTCGTGATCTTCAAACTTTTTTGGCTGTCCGGGCCGTTCATCGTCCTCCAAGCCAAAATTGCCACTTTTAAACCATGCATACCACTTCTGGCACGTACGCTCAGCTAGAGTATGCACACTATACACTTCCACCAAAAATACGATGAGCAGCCTTTTTCTTCATATTGAAGTAATGAAGAAGTACTCCCCGCAAAAACACTTTATTCGGCACGAAATTCGACATTTTCAGAGTAAAAAAAGGGATTGTTGTTTACGCTTCAGCTAAATGACACATACTGATTCTGAAACTATATGACAGTAGCTTTCCAACACATATTTGGAAAGGTGAATCACTGGAACAAAAGTCAAGTTACGCCATCTATTAGAAAACCGGTACACATAATATATAATGGTTCCAGTTGTTTTATTTTTTCAGCATTAAAATCCGTATAAATACAGTCTCTTCAGTGTTATGTACGACATTGTCTGTCTTTCCTGATATGATAACAATGATATGTTTGCTGTTTAAATTTATCAGACGGCTTACACAACTGATCTGACAGCTGATATGCCAGATCTGATCTGATCTGATAGCCTGATCTGATCTTATCTGATCTGATATCAGTTGTAACTGATCTGATCTAAGCAGTTGCACCTGATATAACAGCTGAACTATCTGATCTGCAAGCTGATATATCTGATCTGATCCAATCTGACAGCTGATATACATGATCTCATCTGATAGCAGTTCTGGTGGACCAAATAGCCGTTATGATGAACAATATAGCTGTTTGTCTCCTCTAATAGGTGATATAATTGATGCGGAATTCATAGAAAATCTGTGACTACAGAAGCTATGTTATGATTGAAAAGGATGTCAAACAGTAAATTAGGGATAAGTTGACTTGCTATCCTAGAAAATTTCAACAATTTATTTAATTTTTATTTATTTTATTTAATTTTTATTTTATTTCAGATTGCTTTATTATAATACCATATTTTACCTTATTTCTCTTACGTTAAATAATTTTATTTTTATGTTTTAACTTACCTTGATTTATGCTGTTTTATTCCTATTTCTTATTTATACAATATTCCTATTTCTTATTCAAGTTAGAGTTTCATTTATTCACAGTAATTCCAATTTTTCTTATTCGTGTAACAGTTGAGCTTCTAACAAGGGTGACTGAACGACAACTGCCGATGAGTTTCCCTTTCGGCTTTTCTGCAGTAAAATTTATGTGATGAGCAGGCGTTCTCAAACATACCGCCGCCCCTGAACTTCTGTTCAGGAAGTAGGCAGAAGTGAGATTTTTGTGATTGGGCCCTTGTATTCACCACGGTGTGTTCCTACGGTGACCACATGGACAATATCGTCGGCATCTTGGATTCGGCCAACTAGTTAGCTGATGGAATGGACGGCTCTTTTGTAACAATAATTGAACCCTTCTTCAGACTGGGTGGTGTATACTGCCACTTTAAACGTTACTGTAAAGAGGTGAGCTACTCAGAGTGCCATCGTTTCTTGAAGATAACACCAATGTTGAAGTCGGTTGACATTAATGTCTAGTACTGATGGTCCCGGCACACGCGTGTAGGGTTCGCTAATGAGAAGTGAGCTGGCGTAAGCGGATCAAGCTCACTGTCTTGAATTTAAAATCGACTCAATTTGCGTCAGCACCGTGTAATATTCTTCGAACGTAAGAGGACCCTGTCCCACAACACGTTTTAAATGCAGCTTGATTGACCTTACGCCCGCCTCCCAAAGCCCACCAAAGTGTGGGGCATAAAGTTGTATAAAATGCACAACTTGATTCGCTAATAAGTCAGCTATCTCCTTCAAATGCCCTTGGGAAATAGCTAATGCTTGTAGTGTGTGTGTGTTTTTTTTTTTTTAAATGAGGTGGAAAGCATCAAAAGCCAATGTGCGAGTCTTTAACACGCTAAAACCACCTCCCCCAGGTCTGACTGTCCTCCCGGAACTACCGTCAAGTATTACGTCGGGAGGCAGAGGGAGCAACAAGCTCAATCACGTGATAGTCCGTCTGTCCCTGTCCGACAGTTGGTCAAAGTCTCTCAGTGTCCCTATCGTCTTGGTTCAAGGCCCCATCTGAAGCAGTCCTTCTACCAGCTATCCGCGCTCTTTCAGTGCTCCTCAGCTTCGCATATAAGCAGGCAGCGAATCGGCATACGGCTGTCCATGTTGCCTCCGAAGACAGCATCGCATTAACAAGATTTGTTGCGTTCAGTTCTGAACCATGCGTGTCGCTGACCAATCTCCTTTCCGCAGCAAAGCGCGGGCACGCAAACAATAAATGCTGCGGGTCTTCCACCACGTGCGGACATGCTGGACAAAGCGGCGAATCGTCATTTCCGAATCGGAACAAGGTACTCCGAAAAACGCCATGGCCCGTGAGGAACTGTGTTAGGTAGTAGTTCAGCTCCCCGTGCGTGCGACTAATCCATTCTTTAATGTTTGGGATCAGAGTGTGTGTCTCTTTTGGACTCGTTCCATTGCCTCTGCCACATTTCCAAGGAAAGTGCTCTCTCACGTGGTACGTCAACACCCAAGTTCTTTTTTGTGTAGCAACGTTGAGCCTCCTGCGCCATAATATCCATTGGGATAATGCCAGCCAGAGCAAAAGCCGCATCGTCCGAGACTGTTCGGTGTGCGCTTATTATGCGCAAGGCGCTAAGCTGATGGACTCTATTAACGAGCTTCCAATTAGCCACGGTCTTTAATGATTCGGCCCAAATAGGCGCCGCATACATCAAAATTGACGTAGTAACTCTAGTCAGGAGCTGCCTCTTTCCGCCTTTCGGGCCACCAACGTTTGGCAACATCCGCGCTAGTGACGCGTGACAGGCATACTCCGTGCTTTTTTGCAGGCATACTCCGTGTGTTGCCGAAACTTGAGGCGATCATCGATCAACACTCCTAAGTATTTAATTGCGCGCTGGGAATTTATTGTTGCCTCTCACACCTTTAACTGTGCCACTTCCACTTTTTTGCGACTGCTTATGAGTACCATTTCGGTCTTATTTTCCGCCATTATCAAGCCAGTCGAATTAAGCTAGCTGCGTACAGTTTCGACGGCCATGTGCGCCTTTTCCTGGATTTGGCTTATATGTTTCGCAACCTACTACAGCCAAGTCGTCAGCAAAGCCGATGGTGTTAACTCCTTCAGGGACCGGAAGTCTTAGAACTTCATCATACATTAAGTTCCATAGCAGGGGTCCGAGAACTGAGCCCTGACGAACGCCAGCTGTTATGGAATAGCGCTTTATTCCTGTGTCACTGTCGTAGAGCAGTACTCTGTTGCTGAGGTAGCTGCTAACTATTTGGAGGAGGTAGCCCGGGACTGCTTTTTCACGTAGCGCCCGTAAGATGCAGTGCCACGGCGCCGTATTGAAGGCGTTTTTCACGTCGAGCATGATGACAGCACAGTACTGCTTAGAGCCACCTCTCCATCTAGTGCCACGAATTGCCTCTCTAGCCAAAGACACTACTGCAGTGATAGCATTAATAGTAGAGCAGCCTCTGCGAAATCCATATTGGCTTCTACTGAGACCCCCAGCGCCTTCTGCATAGGGACGCAGCCTTTCATATATAATTCGCTCTAACATTTTTCCGACGGCATATTGGCCTATATGACGACGGTTCTCCCGGTGGCTTGTCGGGTTTCGGGATCAGAACCAGCTTTTGAACTTTCCAAGCACTGGGGAAGATTCCTTGTTGCAGGCAAATTTGGAATACCCTTACGAACATGTGCGGGTGTCTCAGTACTGCTGCTCTCAGTGTCGCATTTGGAATCCCGTCGGGTCCTGGTGCTTTGTTCGGCACAATTCGTTTAGCGGTCTCGCTGATTTCAGTGGTCGATATTTGGACTTCGGGAAACTCCTGTGGCTGGAGTCGGGAATAATCACCTTCTGGATGCTGAGGGAATAGAGTTGAAACTATCCGAGCCAGTAAATGCGGGCACCTCACTTGCGCTTGCCGACGGGTTTTTGCCATTACAACCCTATATGCACCTCCCCATGGGTTCGCATTCGCTTCTTCAAACAGTGCTTTGAAGCTTCTGATTTTTGACTTGTGAATCGCATCACGAAGTTTCCTCCTTGCCTTCGAAAACTCAACCTTACGCCGCTCTCTGTCTAGTGATTGCCTGCAGCGCTGGAAACGTCGTCTTGCCTGAAGGCACTGCGCTCGGAGCATTGCTATCTCGTCGCTCCACCAGTGGACTGATCGTCTTCGATTTTTACCCTTGCGCTTAATCATTGCGGCGTTACAGGATTTAACGAGCTGTTCTATAAATTGCGCAGCCAGTTCTTCAGCTCGTGCCGACCACTCGCGATCCTCGGTGAGCACAATGTCAAACACCTCCTTATCTATCGAGCTCGCTTTCTAGCCAAGCTGCCAATGGCACCGCGCCCTCTCTCTGCTGTTTGCCTGGTAGATGTTAATCACAACCACTTGATGGTCGCTATATGTAAAATCCTCGCTCACCCTCCACTGAATTTTCTGCGCCAAAGAAGTGCTGGCGAAGGTTATGTCTATCACCGAGTTTCTGCCATCTCTTCGAAAGGTACTCACAGAACCAGTATTCAAAAGAGTAATGTTGAGCCCCGAGAAGACTTCTAGTAGAGCCCTTCCTCTTGCGTTGGTGGTTCTGCTACCCCAGTCCACGGCCCACGCATTAAAGTCGCCTGCTATAATTACTGGGTGTTGATGTCTGGCTTCTGACGCGATGTTCTCCAGTGGAAGCTCGTATTCCTCCCAAGACACGCTCGGCGCCGCGTAACAGCTGTAAAAATGAATACCAGCTATCGCAGCATAAGCAAATCCCTTGCATATACGTTGGGAGACACCTTGGATGGGGTGCTGGCCGCACGCTCAGATCACCGCCTTTCGAGTTTCGTCAGTAATCCATGAGTCCTTAGCACTATTCGGGGTCTTGTAAGGTTCGCATAATAGAGCAACGTCCGCCTTAGTCTCAAGTATTTTTTGCTTTAGCAGATCCTGTGCAGCTTCGCAGTGATTTAAGTTGATCTGGAGGACAATCATTTTCGCTGCTCTGTGCTGGCTCTGCTGTATACTGGGCAACGGCTACTGCCCATCGCATGGTCTGTCGGCTCATCACCGGCCTGCGCGCAAAGAAGGCATTTCGGTTTGTTCGTGCAATCCTTCGCAAAATGACCTTCGCTACCACATTTCCAGCACAGTTTTGACCGGTCAGGGTTCTTACACTCGTTGCTTATATGGCCAAACTCGAGGCAACGGAAGCACCTCAGGGGGCGACTCAACTCACGAAGGCGGCAAACTACCCATCCGATTTTTATTTTTCCTTCATCGAGGGCTTTCTTTGCTGTAGTAATCGGAAGATTTACCAACGCGGTTTTAGTTCCTCTAAACGCAGAGCGCAGCGATTTCACAGCGTTAGTTCCTACGCTCTCTCCGTATTTCTGCTGGAAGGCTTTTAAGACGTCTTCTTTAGTGGTGATCTCGTCTAAGTCCCTCCATTCAATAGTCACCTCTTGTGACATTGCTCTCACTTCCGCTTCTTCGCCTAGATAGGATATCAACAGCTTTTTAAAGTCGTCGGACTCTGAGCTAGATTTTGGCTCCAATTGGAACAGCATTTCCCCTTTCTGTGTTCTTCTGATTCGACGAACGCCCTCTCCTACTCTCTGGAGGCTGGGCTCCTCTCTAATCTTGCGTAGAATATCTGCGTAACTCGTCGTGCTTCGCGTTGACACAACAATAGCATCAGGTTTCTGTTTTTCCAGTCTGCCTTTATTTAGACCCTTTTTCTTCACTTGAGTCCACTCCGAATCACCGTCGCGTTCAGTGATTTAATTCTTAGCAGCCTCTTGCGCTACACTTCCAACGGTAGCTGTTTCCGCTGGCTTACTCTTCTTAGCTACTGGCTGCACAGCCTTGGGCTCATCCCGACTCCTCTTCGAACCATCTTGCTTCATGCGCTTGACTATTGGAGACGTTGGGTCCAGCTCACCCTATGCGCCCTCTCGCCGCTTTCACCGCTGACTGCATTTCGCTTTGTAGGAAGCAGCCTACATACACTGCCTCCCTCGGTAATTTCCCCCTCCAAATTGCTGAAGAGAGAAGCAATGGAGCCGATAAGGTTCCGCATCGGTTGGTGGACTGATCGCCGGCCGTCACCAATCATATCGACCAAACGATTCACGCTCTTTCCAAACCTTTCCAGTGTCGAGAGATTCGCCTCAGATGGGGTGCTATGATGATCACCATTGGTTGGCGACTCTGCGCTTGCAGCCGCCATTGCAGTGCTTTCAAGTTCTACTCTTACCGGGGATCGACCAATCAAAGAGCTCCTTTTAAACGGATCCGCCATTGGAGTAGATACCTCTAGAACTTCGTAGTGGTTACGCCCGCCTCTCGGTTGTCCTCACCATGCGCCGCTATATCTGCACTCTTGCTCGCTGCAACAGGTGGCGTGGACGCGATCGGAGTTGCCATAGTTTTGACAAAAACCGAAAGCTTCCTCTTTTAGCATGGACACCACCCACTGAGTCGGCAATGCAGTTCCTTTCTAAGAATTTGTGAACTGTCAAGCCGCCGGCGGGTGCAAGAACGGGAAGAAACGGCTTCAATTTAATTATAACACCTTTTCACTCACCCAAAAGTCGCGCGGGAGTTTTGACTTAAAATGTTGCCAATAAGTTTTCACCATCCAGTTTGTAAGAAGTAAAAATCCAGAGTATAATGAATTAATGCTTGAGTCGCTTATGTGTCCCAGCCAGCACTCGCGTTGCTAGACTTTCGCACTCGATTTTTACACCACTTGACAGATTACCAACCACGATTTCTTTAGCAAATTGCACTATAAGCCAGGATAGGCTTCAAACACGTGTGTGTGCGTGTGTGTGCGTGTGCGTGTTTTTTTTATTTTTTTTTTTATCATGAGGGGAAAGTATCGAAAGCCTGCGTGCGGGACTTTAACCACGCTAAAACTCCTCCCCCATGTCTGTCAGTCCTCCCGGAACTACCGCTAAGTATTACGTCGGGAGGCAGAAGGAGTTTAATAACTCAAACGTTCGTATCTGTCCAATTCTAGACAGTCATCTAGCCCTAACGTCACAGTTTACACCCCGTTAGTCGGTCCAGTACTGTCCCCCTGTCCAGCAGACATCATACTACTGCGTGTACGCTCCAGGCTGCGCTGTTCTCTCATTATGTTTGCGCACATCGACTTCACCAGATCCCATGCCTCTCGGGATTCCAGCATGCATCTGGCTATATTTTCAGGCGAGAGTGCTCGCGGAAGTGTCTCCTCAACTTTCAGACGTACCTCCGTTAGTCCTGTGCATTCGAAGAACGTATGGAAGGCGTCTTCCGTGCCGTGACGACATCGCTCGCAAATGATGTCAGTGTGATGCCCGTATTTATATAAATACGTTCTGAAACACCCGTGGCCACTCAATAACTGCGTCATATAAAAATCCACTTCGCCGTGCTTTCTCTCAACCCACGTTTTAATGTCGGGGATAAGCCGATACGTCCATCTGCCCTTATTAGAGGTAACCCATCTATGCTGCCATTTTAAATATGTGCCGTTTCTAATTTCGTCCTTTTCCATCGCCGTGAGTGCTCTGTTCAATTCCAAACGCCGTTGAAATATTAGTTGCATTTCCAAGGCCAATAAATCCGGAGGGGGGATTCCAGCTATAACTAATGCTGCTTCGCATGATATTGTCCGGAAACCACTGCAGACCCTCAGTGCACTTAAGCGGAAGAGCTGATTAAAAATCCTGAGGTTAGCCTTTATTTTCAATGCGTCTGTCCAGACTGGGGCGGCATACATTGCAATAGACTGTACCACTTGGGACAATAAAAGTCTTCTGCTTGGACGCGGTCCACCAATGTTGCACATCATCCGAGAAAGTGCCGCTGATACACCCATCGCCTTCTTGCTGATCCTTTCGACATGGTTTGTGATTTTTAGCCTGGCATCAATCATTACACCCAAATATCGGATCGCCGGACTCGTCTCTATAATGTGCCCATCAACGTCAAGCGTCATGGTCTCTCGCTTTTTTCTGCTCGTTATCAGCACTGCTTCTGTTTTATGGCCCGCCAGTTGTAGTTTGTGCATCGTTAGCCAGCACTTAATTTGTTCGACCACACTAAGAGTAATATGCTGGATTTGGGACAATTCCTTTGCAACAATAGTGACCGCAATATCATCAGCATATCCCACTATCCGTACCCCATTTGGTACTGTTAACTTCAGAAGGTCATCGTACATAAGATTCCAGAGCAGCGGGCCAAGTACAGAACCCTGTGGGACTCCGGCTGTAATCTCATGACTTCTAACTCCAATGTCAGTGTCGTACAACAATTTCCTGTCTGAAAGGTAACTCCTAATAATCCTTGTGAGGTATTCTGGCGTGTGTAGCTGTATTAATTTTTCTATGATTGCTTCCCAGCATGCCGTATTAAAAGCATTCTTAATATCCAGAGTTACGACCAGACAATACTCTTTTGTGCCATATCGCCAACGTGTGCCTTCGATTGCCTTTTCTGCAGTGCTGATCACTTCCCTTATTGCGTGTATCGTAGAGCGATTTTTCCTAAAACCGTACTGATTTTCAGATAGCCCTTGAACTTCTTCCACATGTCTTTCCAGCCGATCTCTGACAATACGCTCCAATATCTTTCCAAGTACATCTATCATACACAAAGGCCTGTATGAGCTCGGGTCTCCCTCCGGCTTATTCGGCTTGGGTAACAAAACCAGTCGCTGCTTCTTCCATATTTTGGGAAATAGTCCTTCACGCAAACAATTGCTATATAGCTTCAGAAACATCCCAGAATTTTCTTCTACCGCCATCTTTATTACCTCATTCGGGATACCATCTAGTCCAGGTGCTTTGTTATTTTTTAAGGCTTTGATCGCTGACACCATTTCTTCTGTAGTGAGCTCAGGAACTTCTAACTCATCGCCATTATTTGCTGCTTGAAAGCTAATCGGCTCAGGTATACGCCTAGGAAATAAGTTTTTTACTACTTTATCCACGAATACGTGGCAAGAGGGAGTTTGAAGCTTTTTCCCTTTGATTTTTGTCATTACTATTTTATAAGCACTTCCCCATGGATTTATATCTGCCTCACTACAGAGTTGCTTAAAACACTGTGCTTTACTCTTCCTTATCGCTTTCTTGAGATTTTTTCTTGCCACTGTATAAGCTTCCATACGCAAGGCGTACTCTTCTGTACCTCTCATACGTTGCTGTCGTCTTCTGGCTGATATACATTTCATCCTCTGTTCAGCAATGTCATCGTTCCACCAATATACCGCTTTTCTGTTACATTTCAGTGTTTTCCTCTGCATTGATGCATCACATGCAGCAGCAATAGCTGAGACAATTTCCTTACTTTGGTCTTCTGCACATTCTGCGGTACCTGCGAAATTCTGCAGCATAAGCGCGAAGGATTGCCTGTCCATCGTTTCAAGTTTCCAGCTTTTCACATGCGTTTTGCTTAAGGCCGGTTTTTGATTTAGACTGAGATGCGTAATAATTGCCATATGGTCGCTATTTGTATAGATATCGCTTACATACCATACCAATTTGCTAATAAGCGATCTACTGGCAAAGGTGAGATCAATAAAAGAACTCATACCGTTCCGTTCATACGTACACTTTTGACCATCATAACAGCATAACATCCAACTGCGAAAAGGCTTTTAAAAGAATTTTACCTCTTTGATTTGTAAGGCGGCTTCCCCATGCAGTAGACCAGGCATTAAAATCACCGGCTATTATGTTAGGATTAGTACTGCTGGCATCTCTAACCAAACTATCCACAACTTGCATATATTCGTCGAATTTTAAACTTGGTGGAAAGTAACAGCTGTAGACATGTATTCGCCGCCACATAATATTTCCTGTTAGGAATTGGTCTATCTTGGAGAGGCATGTTTCCACATATCCATATCGCCGCTTTACCACTGTCATCCGCTAGCCAATTTGATGGGTTCCGATATTGCTCGGCTGCAATCACAACATCTATTTTGTGGTCAACATCTATTTTTGTGCAATCACAACATCTATTTTTGTGCGTGTGCGTGTGTGTGCGTGTGCGTGTTTTTTTTTCCATGAGGGGAAAGCATCGAAAGCCTGCGTGCGGGACTTTAACCACGCTAAAACCCCTCCCCCATGTCTGTCAGTCCTCCCGGAACTACCGCTAAGTATTACGTCGGGAGGCAGAAGGAGTTGAAAACTCAAACGTTCGTGTCTGTCCAATTGTAGACAGTCATCTAGCCCTAACGTCTCAGTTTACACCCCGTTAGTCGGTCAAGTACTGTCTCCTTGTCCCGCTGACATCAGACTACTACGTGTATGTGTATGTGAGCGTAATTTGTGCCATGTGTGCGCGCTGAATGCGTGTGCGTGAGCGCGTGTGCGTGCGCGTGTGCGTGAGCGCGTGTGCTTGTACCTAGCCATTTCTTTCAGCTACTCTTCTCAGCTGTTCGAGCCTTCTTTGTTCATTCATTACGAATGCCGCCATCCGGCTTACTGCATCCCAGTACGTTGCGTCTGCCAGCATCAGACCAACGATGTTGCCAGGTGTAATGCACGTACCTACGATTCTTTGTAAAGCCTCTCTCGCTGTTTGGTACCGTGGACAGCTAAAAAACACGTGCTCGGCATCCTCAACTATTAGAGCTTTGCAGTGATCGGGTCCTGCCCATAACCGAACCTGTGCAGATAGTACTTAAAGCACCCGTGCCCGCTGAGTACTTGGGTAAGGTAAAAATTCGTATCGCCATGGGTTCTTCGTATCCACGGCTCTAAGTGTGGGATCAGCCGATTTGTCCACCTTCCGCTTTCCGCGCCCTGCCATCTTGTCTGCCACTCTGCGATGGAGGATTGCCTCGCTTCTGCCATATCATGCATGACCCCCGATACCTTAATGGCTGCTTCTTTAGCCAAAAAATCCAGCGGAATCGATGAAGATATCACTAGCACTGCATCTTCAGAAACCGAATGCGCAGCAGACTCTTAACGCACACAAGCGGTACACCGCCTTTACGCCTCGCGCAAAGCTTTTAACTTGTAGTGCGCTCTCCCAGATAGCTGCAGCATAAAGTATTGTAGATTTAACTACACCAGCTAAGAGTTGTCTACGCCTCTGACTAGGCCCTCTTATATTAAGCATTATGCGGTTTAGTGCGGTTACAACCTCAGATGCCTTACTCTGCACGTACTCCAGGTGGGCTTTAAAAGTCAGCCGGCGGTCAATCATGACTCCTAGGTATTTGATGTATGGTCTCGACAAAATCGCGTTGCTACCAACGCTAATTTCCAGGAATTCCACCTTCTTCCTGCTGCTCACCAGAACTGCTTCCGTCTTGTGCTCGGCCAATGTGAGACCCACTGAGCTCAACCAGTTCTTTACTTTCGCTATAGCAATTTCTGCTGCCTCCTTTACGCTTGTGCGTGTGCGTGTGGGTTTTTTTTTTTTTAAATGAGGTGGAAAGCATCGAAAGCCAAGGTGCGTGACTTTAACACGCTAAAACCACCTCCCCCAGGTCTGTCTGTCCTCCCGGAACTACCGTCAAGTATTACGTCGGGAGGCAGATGGAGCTTGACAGCTCAAAAGTCACCAATTAGAGTTCGTCGCAAAACAGTTTGTCGTGTTTATTGCCCTAACGTCATTGTATTGACATATCAGCCAGTCAATTCAGTAGCTCTCCTAGCTCGCTCAGCATTTCTAAGCTTTCCGCATATTTGCGCAGATACCTCGCAGACTGCTTCCCACATTCTTTGCGATGTCAGCATCGCCTCCACAATGTTTCTTGGCGAGACCTCCGACCCATAGATGCCTTTCAGCATATTTTGTTCTTCCACGAATCGGGGGCAAATGAAAAAGACGTGATGTGAATTCTCTATTTCATTCATGCACGCAGGACAAAAGGGCGAGGTATCATACCCAAAGCGGTATAGGCAGCTACGAAAAACTCCATGGCCAGTCAGAAACTGCGTTAGAGGAAAGCTCATTTCACCATGCGATCGACTTATCCATCTTTCAATATTTGGGATCAGAGCGAATGTCCAACGGCCCTTGTTTGAAGCATTCCAGCGGGTTTGCCACCTTTCTACTCAGAGTGAACGCTCTCGCTGCGGGTATATCTCAGCGCCATTACTTTTCGCTGCATACAGTCGATGTGCCTCATCAGCCATTATTTCTATCGGCATCATGCCTGCCAACACAAACGCAGCTTCGTCGGAGACAGTTCGATAAGCGCTGATCACGCGCAAAGCATTTAGTCGGTGAACTCTTTCAAGCTGCTTCCTATTCGACTTCACCTTTAAGGAGTCTGCCCAAATTGGCGCGGCATACATGAGCACTGATGTTACCACATTAGATAGCAACATTCGCTTGGTGCTTTTCGGTCCACCTATGTTCGGCAGCATCCTGGACAGGGCCGCGTAGCACTCCGACGTGTGCGTGTGTGTGTGTGTGTGTGTGTGTGTGTGTGTGTGTGTGTGTAATAGCGAGACAGTAGGCGTAGTGTGTGTGTGTAAGATCCAGGAAGACTACATGAGAGGCAAACGGAGTTGTCAGATCGAGGATTTTGTCATTTCGAGGGTGATTTTGTTTGATTTTTTCGAGGGATTTCGGCAGATGGCAACCCTGGCGGACGGAATAATAATGGTGGCTTTGTTCGTTTTGTTTATTGGAGAAGGCGAACTGTGGCTTATGTCGAGCATAGGGTTGTTGAGTGGAGTTATTTTTTTTTAGGAAATTTAGGAAGTATGCTGTTGTAGTTGTTATTGCAGTTTTAATGTTTATATGTAGGATTCAGAGCTGAGGGAATGTGTGTGCTCGCGGGTGGCAGCATGCTAATCAGAGGCTGCCTAAGCAAAAGTAGTGTTGTAGTTGTTGTTGTTTATTTAATTGCTTCGCTTTTGAGACGCCGCTCCAGAAGTGTAGTGAAATTTAATGTAAACATAAAGTGAACGGATCGAACTACGGCTTTGCGTGCATGCATGATCTGGAGCGTGGGGCTGCGTAAGCAGAGGTAGGGTATTGTGGTTGTTTATTTAATTGCTTGGGAACCGAACTGTGGCTTGACTCGAATTTGCTAGGAATTAAATTAATGTAAACATTTTCGAAGAATTTTTTTTTTATGACATGAAACCAAGCTCAGGGGATGCTCCCTATCCATGCACAGCATTTGTTGGTTCCGAAGGGATGACAGGTTAGGGGGAAGGGGTAAAGAGGGAGTAGTGACGGTTTACACCTCGCTTAAAGATTTCGACGCTGTAAGTGGGCGGGAAGACATTCGCAGGGAGATTATTCCACAATCTAATGACACGACCGAAAAACAAATTCCCACGATAATGCGTGGTTCGTTGGAACGGAATCGCGACATAAATGGAAAGCCGAGTAGTTCTGCTAAATACATGAATCGGAGGAATCAGGATGGCCAGTCACCATCAGTTGTTCCACCGCTCAGTGAGGAACGCCATCAAATCGCCTGTGGAGCGGTGAGCACGGAAACCGTACTGGCGATCACTGACCAATTGGTTGCTCTCCAGATACCTCATCAAGTTAAAATTTATAATGCTCTCCATAACTTTGGAGAGCATTGAACAGATTGCTATGGGTCGGTAATTGGCAGGATTCGTAGCCTCACCTTTTTTGAACTGGCTGCATATTGGCAATCTTCCGGGATGTAGGAAAAACTCCTGAAGTAAACGAGAAATTAAAGAGATTGTGCAATGGGCAAGCCAGTGTTGAGGCGCACTTTACGTTGAGGTTTACAAGCACTCTTTTAACAGCACGCGTTCGAAAGTGCATCGCAGGCATAATATGAGACACACCATCGATCACGGGTAGTGTTTGGCTACTCTCAGAAAGAGAGCAGTTTTCAGCAAACATTTTGGCTAATAAGTTTGCCTTATCAACAAGAGTGAGTGAAGATCTGATCATCCTTGAGGAGAGTTGGAACGACTAAAAGTTCTTACTACCCTTATGGTATTCAAGAACTCTGCGTCTAAGGCGCTGTTCGTAGAAACTTTTTCGCGCTTTAGAGTGGCATTGCACCTATTTCTGGCCTGATTGCGCAGCAATTTAGTATCAGCAGTTTTGTTTAAACGCCAATTCCTAAATGCTTCCTCTTTAGACCTGACTACTTGTCTGCAAGTCGCATTAAACCAGGAATAGTTTTTGGTTTAATGGAAATTTAATGGAAACCGCGAGAATTCGTTTTTCGGTCGCGCAGTTAAATTGTGGAATAGTCTCCCTGCGCATGTTTTCCCACCCACTTATAACGTCGATGCTTTTAAAAGAGGTGTAAATCGACACTACTCCCACTTTTCCCCTTCCCACTAACCTTTACCCTTCTAAACCAACTTATGCTTTGCATGGATAGGGGGCATCCCCTGAGCTTGGTTCTATCTGCCATAAAAAAAAAAAAAATAAAAAAAAAAAAATTCTTTTATGGGGTATGAAAGACCTCACACCAAATAAAATTATATTTTCTACCAATTTTGCTGCAGCATTTATGTTTCTATCCCTGAAACACACTTGCCAATTGAAACGGCTGAAAAAGGAGTTCAGGGCATCCCAATTAGCCTTCTCATAAAGCCACACTGTCCGCTTCGGAGCTGGCTGGTGAGCGGATTGAAGACTAGAATATGGGAAGGTAGCAGAAATTGTAGCGTGATCCGAATTACCAAGAGGTGCAAGAACATTAACATCATACTTGCTGTGATGTGAAGTTAGAAAAAGGTCCAGAATATTTTGGTTTGCCCATCAACGCAGGAAAAGTGCGTTGGTTCCTTCACTAATTGAGTCAAATTATTAGACTCAGCAAATAACTCAACATACAAACCCTCAGGTGTCGTGTGACTCGAATGACGTAGCCAGTTGGAATTATGAGCATTGAAATCACCAGCAACAATAATTTCACTGTTCGGATACGATTCCAGAATTTTAGAAATCGAATCAGAGAGACGGTCCAATTTATTAAAAGTTGGCAGCCCCCCTAGACCCGGGCTTCTATAAATGAAGCAGAAGTGCAGGATGTGCGACTGGATTTTTAACTTAACCCACATGGAGCTAAATTCGGCATCTTTGCTTTATTTTTTCTATTTCTATGCCGCGAGCACTCTTTGTAATAAATTGCACTGCGGTGGGCAGCGGCATCCACCTTCGACCACGGTCGCGACGCTACTGAATGCAATGAAATTAGGCGGAACTGAGCCGAACCTTATTGAACGTATACAGATTTTTTTATTACAATTTCGTTTTTCTTCACATGTTTCTTTTTTGTTTTATAAGGGTTTCAGCCGGAGTATGAAAATAAATGTGCATGCGTAAATTTTACATCTTATTGCTTTTTTAATTCTTGGAATTAGCTCAATTAATTCTTGGAAAAAGTATACAACCGTAAGTCACATGTGAGTTTTTTACTTTATAAAATTATGTAATAGAACAAATAGAAGTCAGTCAACTATTAACTAAACAACATGAATCACGTAAATATGCCGAAATTTTTAACTCGAGTTAATTCAGATTTTAGCAGGGAATTTCTGTTGACCACCGTTTTGGGGAGGCCGTTCAAGATATTTTCAGTCCACCAACCCTTAAAGGGTATAGCGAATTTAAGGGATCAGACTTCTCGTCAGGTTTAGACATAAACTATCGGAGTACGATTTCGAAATTATATACAAACCTGGGAAGAAAAATTTAAATGCAGACGCTCTGAGTAGGATATCCCGAAATAGCAATGAGGTCGCGGCAGTCCAAACGCGCTCTAAGGCGAAAGACCAAAAACCCCAAGAAAACGATAAGCTGCAGGAAATTTCCGCATCAGTGGAACCGGATAGTCCAAAGACGGAACAGGCTGGCAATACAATTCTTCTGGAAGACCCAAAGGAAATTGAGACAATAATAAAGGATTTCCATGATAAACCATTAGGAGGCCATCAAGGGGCGGTTAAAACCTATTTACGCATTAGGCAAGAATACAGGTGACCAGGCATGCAAAAGCAGATAAAAGAATACGTTAGAGCATGTCGAAAATGTCAGGAAAACAAAAGTTCAAAACTAACAAAAATGCCCCTAGTATTAACTGACACGCCAGTGAGACCCTTGGATAAGGTCTATATGGACATTGTAGGTATTTTACCGGAGACTGTATCCGGTAATAAGTACATCCTTACATTCCAAGACGACTTTTCAAAATTTATGGCTTACACAGCTATTTCCGATGCAGAAGCGAGCACCGTAGCCAGAGCCAGAGTGGTAACGCGATACGGAATACCAAGAATTCTAGTAACAGATAACGGTACCAACTTCACTTCAAAATTATTCACCGACACATGTAAATTGTTAGGAATCAAAAAATTACACACAACACCGTACCACCCACAGGCCAATGGTTCCTCAGAACGAAGCCATAGACCGTTGGCAGAGTATTTGCGCAGTTTTGCAAAAGAGGATGGATCCAATTGGGACCAATGGTTATCAGCGGCAATGCACGTGTATAATCACACTCCGCATACAACCACCAAGCAAACGCCTTTTCGCACACTGTATGGATTCGACGCGCAGATGCCTACAAATTTGAAGAAAAAATGTGGCTCTATAATGCGGACGATCCCGTCAAGGTCCAGAAATTCCAAATACAAAGGGCCCATGAGATGGTTAGACAGAAACAGGAACGCGCAAAGGAAGCGGCCAAAAAACAGTACGATGACAGGCTGAACCCAATAATTTTTAGAGCTGGAGATAAAGTGATGCTGAAAAATCAAACGAGGAAAAATAAATTTTCACCGATTTGGTTAGGCCCATATGAGGTGATAGGCATTAGAAGCCCAGTCACTACAGTTCTAAGAATTAAGAACAGGGATAAGTCCTTCCATAACAATTTGCTTAAACAGTACAACGGTTCAAATAAAATGGAGACGATCGCAGACACAGTAGATCGAAGACAGAAAAATCACACCCAGCACATACAGTAGTTAAATATTAAAAAAAAAAAAAAAAGAAAAGATACTTCCTGTATGATTTAATGTTGTTTTATTACAGTATAAAAATTTTAATGTTGGTTTATTAAAATAATGACATATATATAATTTAGTTTAAATGCGCGAAGTCCATGTCCCAGGGGGCAGATCTACGGGTCGGAACCCGGTCGTCTGCTGATAATGACGCGATGCCTGAAGAAGACTCAGGATCAGGACAGCTGTTAATCGACGGGGTGTGAGGCGGTACTCTTCCAGGAGCTTCTCTATACTGTCGGTCACAGGATCGAGGTCCCAGCAGGAGTCCTAGATGTCGTGAAGCAGAGTAGAGACGTATTCAGCGAATGAAGACATGATGTAATAGTGGTTGAGGAAAACTTTGGGACTGAATGATTCAGTTGGGAATTGCTGGGTATTTATTGGTATAAAAGAGCTGGTATCAGCAAAAGATGCGTTCGGGCAGAGAGTAGTACGCAACTGTTTGTTGACAATGGTAAAATGGTGGGACAAAAGCGAGAAGTGTAGGATAGAAAATTAAGTGCGTAAAATGTACTAACATTTTTAAACTAAATTAAAATTAGTGAATGATAGCTAACCGGTAGTGATCGCGTTAAGTTTTTTATTTTAGGGGTTTTTTTAATAATTTTTCTTCCTATCAGAGTATATCATGAGAGCAACTTATTTACGGATTCTGCTGTTAGCGGCAATTTTGGCAGAGGTTTGTGATAGAAAGTCGCTAGTAAAACGACTGGTGGACACGCCCGCTTTTTTTGAAAAATTAAGCGAAGCGGTTTTTTATAGAGAGTCATGGATTGTGTTAACAAGGTTTGAGCCAACGAATTTTAGAACCATTCTGGACAGACTGAGCGGTTATAATGAGAGGACCATGGATTTGTGCCAATCCCTAGAGGTAACAGGAAAAATGACAATATTGCAGGTCTGCATGAAAATAAATGAACCGATAGCAGCGGTTTTGGGCACATTAAGAGACCACGAAAAGGTGATACAGTCCCTGGAGAATGGGAGCCGTACGAGGGTACGGAGGTCGTTGGACTTTGTGGGAGGAGCACTCAAGTGGGCTTTCGGAACAATGGACAAAAGGGACGAGGAGAGGATTACGGACGACCTGAAGACCCTGGAAGCGGGACAGGCAAAACATTTAGAACTATTAAAACACCAGGTCACAGTAATGGAATCCAACTATAATAGGCTGGCGGAACCGTTAATATCGACTGTTAAGAGAGTTAAGAGAGGCCCTCCTGAGACAAATTGACGTAAATAGGAAAACCCTGAGGGAAAAAGAGTCAATAGAGGATGTGTTGCAGGTAATGCAACTGCAAACAGCAATTGAGGCAAGTCTGATCCAAATACAGGTAAAGGTATTACTAGAACTGTCCGTGATAGACGATCTGCATAGAGAGAAACTGCATCCTTCTATTCTGAATACGACAGTGTTGACGGAGGTAGCAAGAAGTCGGTCTTTGAAAGGCCGGTCAATCGGGCTGTTGGCTAATACATTGAAAATCCACAAGGCAGCAGAAGTGAGGGCATTCCCTGATGGCGATTCCGCCCTTGTAGTAGTAAAGATTCCATTACCGGATAATGTCCGTTACACACTATACAGAATGTATCCTGTTCCGTCCCTTGAAGACCCTAAATTTGATATGGTCACAGAACTTGCATCGAATTATTTGGCCGAGTCTAGGGATCGGGCTTTGTTCATGGCTCTGACAGGCAGTGACATCGAAGAGTGTGTATCCCTGGTGGACACCGAGACAGGAAAATGGAAAACAGGCCGGAAGTCGTACTTTGCAAAGATTCGGGTAAATACCTAACAGCAAATTACCCGTTATGCGAGCTAAGGTTGCTCCAACAGTCTAAATCGGCAGAAGAAGTTTGCAGGAGAAAGGTAGTGCCTGCTAGCATGGGTATGCTGGTCCGTTTGGGCACGGGGAATAGCTGGCTTTTTAAACTAAGGGAACCGATACCTTTCAGGCAGGTATGTGGAGAAGAGTCTTCGGCGTTAACCTTAGAGGGTTTCGGGTATTTTGTCCTGGGAGAAGGGAGTGTGGAGGGTGCGTACGGCAAGCTCTTGTTGGCAAGTGTGTACTGCCGTTATAGCGGTGATCTAGAGCCCTATATAAGGTATATGGATAGGGTGCTACTACTTGCGAGTAGCAATCCCGTTATCCTCGGTGCTGACGCGAATGCATCGTCCGCGCTTTGGTTCAGCAAAACGTCCAGACTGGCTGGGCGGCTGAGTCAACAGCGGGGTGAGATGCTGAGCAGAATTTCTTACTCAGCGAAAACCTGAGGGAAGTCGTTTCCACTGCAATTAAAACGTATTAAATTAAATTCTGATCTAAATAAGAGTAAAGTCAAATTGAGTGGTATAATGAGAATAAAATTAACAGAATCATTACTAACTTAACTAAATGTATTAACTTAGTTGAACGTTTTAACTTAATACTCATGCAATGTATAATAAGTGCACTTTAGTAAGTACGTCAGGAATGCTCTTATTAACACAAAACGGTTTTGGTTTTAGTATGTGGTTCTATGGGATATTTTGTTTAAATAATTGGACACTTATGTAACTTACTAACAATATGTATTAATTAATTATCGAATTTGTCTTAACCATATATCCAGGCTTAGTTAAGTCAGTATATTAAGTTTATGTTGTTTCCAAGTGCATGCATATGGCTGAAACAATATAAACTTAGTTTTAATTCAATTTTTACTTGGATCTAATCCTATTTATCAGAAGTCCAAGTTGCAATAATTTTTGGGTAGATAATTCGTAGACGGTTTTGTCACATTATGTCAGGGCGCCATGGAATTATGTGGCATCGCAGATCACTCTACCGCTACGTGTAATGAATACGTTTGATATACAAGCGTGTGGTATCACATTTTAAGAAAAGGGAGCAAGTAAAATAGAATTTAAAGTTAGCTTGCTAAAGAATTAAATTAAATGAAGTTAATAATTGTTAAATTTAATGAATTAAGTAATTGTTAATTTAATTGTTAAGTTAATTTAAGTAGAGTTAATAATTGTGTATAGCAATAAGGGAAAAGTTGTACATATAAAAAAAAACAAACTGGCAAAACTTTTGAGTAAAGGGAAAACGACAGAAAAAGAGAGAAGAGGAAAAAAGGGGGGGGGGAAATAATAAATATCAAAGGGGGGAAAAAAGAAAGAAAAAGGGAAAAAGAAGAAAGAGAAAACATTCTGAAAAATTATAAAAATAAAGAACAACAATTTTAAAATGAAAGGAAAAGAAAATGAGAATGGAAAAAAAAGAAACTAGATATAAGGCACTAGGAAAATATTTTTAAGGACACATAACGAAAAGTGTAAAAAATTTCACCTAAAATTTAATGGTTTCACTTGATGAATATATTTGATTTTAGTTCGATAATCGAATACGAACACAAGTTGTACATAGTCATAAGTATATAAATATTACAGAACAAGCATAAGATACTCATGAAGTAACAAATGTCATTGAATTACTTCGTAGTATAAGTATTAAAAAATAAATAGGATAAGCCACCAACAGCATCAACACCTATGGTAGCTTCAATTTAATTATGGACTCCAAGATACGAGCGGTACATCGAAGTTGTTTCTCCGAACCATCACGTTGCACGGCACCATCACAGAAATAAGAGCCATCATTATTCGACAAAAACGGCCATGGCGATGTTTTCTCGCTAACATTATTCAACAGGGTAGACGTGCTGAAACATTTTTCTTTTGGACACTCCCTGCAAAATAACGCAAATTTCAGAGCTTCTTCGATCAACTAGCGTCAAGTAAGGTGGGAGGTCCACCAGACAGTCAACAACGTAGAACACAACCGCAGCAGTCCGAGAAAACGAGGAAGAAACACCGAAGGCCACATCACTCCGTTCAAGGTAGACCAGAACTACGAAGAGCATGTCTAATCGGTGCAGTCACATAGTTACACACCGTTTCTTCAAATGTGGGTGCCCTGCAACGCGTGATATCACCAAGACGAGACAAGACGACCATTCGTAGCAGCAAAAGCATAATTTGGTAGAACCATCAGCATCTTCATCTCCAATCAGCATGTCCGAGGGAAGCCAGACAAGAAGCGGTTATGGTATTCACTTAAGAAATTTGTAATAGCATTAAGACTAATATCAAACAGTTAACCACCCAGTTAGAAAAAAAACATCGCTTCACGATATTAATTTTTCCTTTCCCCTGGGGGTGGAGGGATGTTGTGAGTCGCTACTTCCGCGGAACACATTCTCAGTCGATCATAATGATGTCGCACTGAGCGTTGAATTTCCATCGCACTAAGCGTTTAATTCCGCATTGCAACTTGTTTCAATGTCAATTCATCGAGCGCGCGCTAGCCGCTGGTGAATCGGTATTGCACTTGTTGACCGTGGAACTAGTGACCCACTTTCTTGCGCTCAGGTGTTGAGGCAGGTCTTTTCCGCTACAGTTAGCATATTGTTGTCTTCGTGTTTAAGTTTCCGCATACATGAATATAAATAAGACTGGTATGAAGTAGTCGAGAGTTGAGTTAAGTTGAGTTGAGTAGTGAGTAGTCAGTAGTCAGTAGTCAGTTGAGTAGTGAATAGTGAATAGCCATTAGTGAAGCGGAGCTCCGGACCGTGTAAAATTCTAAGTGTGATTTTAATAAAGTGATTGAGTTAAAATCAAAGTGTTTGATTTCGAATCAGAAGCTGGAAAGGAAGGACTTCGGAGAAGCCCACGAACAGGATTCGACTGAAAAAACCACTACAACAGCAGTAAATGAGGGAGACGTGCAATCATCTTGGTACAGTTGTTTCATTTTACTATTATAATTTTTTGGTCTTTATTTAAACAAATAATTTAATGAATTTTTCGAGTTGTCTACACCGATCTAAAACTACACAGGAACTAAATGTCCAAGGTTGAAATTCAGTATTTATATCATAGCTATAACGATCATGTGCTAAAATAAGTATTAATAGTGGTGAAAATCATCAAAAAGCTTTAGTCGCATCTTGGAATTTGAACTACAAAGACAACAACAAAGAGCAGTACAATGGATAAGAAGAAAGACATCGAAATGAAAAAATCATGGACAAAGAAGTTGCAGTACACAGTGGTGAAAAACCCGTTCAAGTCAGATAAGGAATGGAAAAGCTCATACTCATCATCATCTTCATCTTCATCATCAACTTCAGCATCATCGAAATCGAACATAGAATATAAAAAATTTAAATAATGTTTATATTAAAAGTTCAATAAAAAGACAATACTATTACTTTTCAAAACTATATTGTTTATTTTGTTTATTATTATATTCTAAAGAAATTTTAGACATAAATGACCACAGTCGTATGAATTATAGTCTTGGTGTTGGGTGTAGTTGTAATTCACGTCATCTCCCAAATAATTTAATATTTCATGCGGTGGTTGCAAGTTTCCAAAACTATCAAAATATTCTTTGAGTGTCTGTTTTTGTAATATGCTACCCAATGAGAACCAGGCCCCTTTGATCCAGATTAACGATTCCACATTCTTGTTGAAGAGGTAATTTCGGGAGATTGTCTCGCATAAAAATACCTCTGAAATGTGGTAGATTCTTTGCATGTTTCGTCAAGTCGACACCTGTGAGGGATATTTTGGGTAGGTTCCTTAAAAGTTCTTTGGTTGCGGACTATAATACAGGCCCAATCCTTTTTTGTATGGTTTCAGGTATAAGCCTTTTCCCCTAGCGATTGCTTCCATAGTTTTATTATGTCGATTCGCTTCTTCCAATTAAATCGGTACCAATACCAAGCTGTTAAATCGGTACCAATGGTAGAAATCCTCCTCCCTTAGAAACGGGTATAACGCGTGGAATGTCAATCGTGGATTTCCTCCATCCGAAAGGTTTTTCACGTATTTCACGTATTGTGCGATTTTTATAGCACTGGTAATAACTTCTGGTATTCGTTGTTTAATAATTTTCGGCGTGCTTTTAACCGCTTGAGTGAATATTTTCTTGCCACATTTCTTTTTGACTTTTCTCTTAATTTTCTCAAAAGTTTGTGAGCACTCATCGTGCTCCCCATACCGAATTTTACTTTAGCTTTCATCGCGTTTGTAACCAATTGTACGTTACCCTACACGTGAAGGGAGTAGGGTGTATTCACTTTGTTCTTCCGTTTGTAACGCAGAGAAGGAGACGAGATAGATATAGAAAAGTATATATATTCTTTCTCAGCGTCATCTCCTGAATCGATTTAACACTGTCCGTCCGTCTGTCTGTCTGTCTGTTGAAATCACGATTACGGGAGAACGAAAAGAGATATCGCGATGCACAAATATTCTTTGTTATGTAGGGCAGTTTGCGATTGAAAATGGGCGAGATCGGTTAACATCCACGCCTACTTTACATACGCAATGTAAAGGCACCTCGTTTCAAAAAATGTTATAATCTGAATATTTCATAAACTGTGTGAGATATTAAGGTGTAATTTTATGTCGGAACATATATCGCCATTAATAAAACGTTTGAAAAAAATGCCCACTGATAACAAAGTTGGAACTATCTCATGAACAGTATAAAATATTGAAATGTCATTTTATCAGGATATATGTATACGGAAGCATTACCAATAAACTTGCCAAAAATGCGCGTACCACGGTACAGATGTTAATATACGATACAAGATGTTAAAAAAAATGGGCGTGGTCCGCCCACTTATACAAAAGTTGTCAATATCCCATAAACGGTTAAAAATATTTGTTTCTCGTTAACGGCTTGGGTGGTCTCCGAGCATAAATCCGGCAAAAGGACCAAAAATGTTTGTTTGAAATCACACAGTTTACATTTGAAAATCACTTCTTTCTATTTTCTTCCTCACAATTTTTACAAATTATCAATAACAATATTGAAATATTTGGCTTCTGAACATGTATAAATCATAAACTTTCCGATGACTAACACTCAGCACGCGTCAGAGGTTTTTGAGTAAGAGTAAGTGACTGGTGTGGGTCCAGCGACTATCGCTGGAAGCCGGTCAAACTGCGCCAGTTGCCGTGGGGAGAGCCCGCAGCCGAGCTTACACGAGAGAGGCGCATCTCATGACCGGCAGGCTGACAAGAGAGAGAACTGCAGTTCTCACGCCTGACACCCTACCGATCGATGAGGGAGCACCTCTGGCGAGCGGCAGTTGGCGTTAACATACCGCCCGCCTTGCAGGACTGCAAACACCCAAACCCCGACAACTGGCGCCGCGCATCGGCTCGAGCTCAATGTAGAAGGGTGTGGTGCGCCTCTCCGCACGTTCGGCAGCGCATGGGCTCTGGCAAGCGGGCAGCCGGTGCGAACGTGCCAAACAGTTTAGGCACACGTGCCGAGCTCGCGCCGTCAGGTTTCGCTGCACGATGGTCTGCTGCAGGAACCGATGGCAGCGACGCAGCACATGCTGCCCTGCGCACAGAGGGCAACACAACTCTCGCTCCCGTCCATCAGCTGGAAGCCTTAGGACAGGTAGACGCCAGTCGTGTCTCCGGGCGGGAACTACGGCATGAGCGCGTCTTGGGGCCGGAGCTGATGATGGTGGAAGTGCGCGTCTTGGGGCCGGCTCTCGTGGTGGACGCGGCAAGCGGCGCGGCGGATATCGCACCGACATCGCACGAACTCGCAGACTTCCGCGAATTCGTAGGTCCTCGTCGTAAATCAATCGGGTGCCGTTCGTCGAAAGGCAAGTTGGGACACAACCGCCCGCCAACGCGCATCGTGTTATCAGTGTGGAGAAAAGGGGTTCAACGAAAGTAAGCTGCTTTTAGATCGCAGCATCGTGTGGTTTTCGAGAGCGGCGTACTCGTCCGCAAAATGAATCTTCTGGCAGGAGATCGCGAGGCAGCGTTTAGTTTCCTTTATTTCTCCCGGTGGGAGGTGCAGGTTGGGGTGCGAGTGCAGGTGACGCTTTGTGGAGAAATCGATATACGTATGAGTATACACGTAGGGCTCATGGCAGTGCCGACAATCGTTTGAGAGGATCCTCATTGGTAGCGCAATGGGTGTGCAGCGTTTTGACAGTTTTCTGCTCGTGTGGTGACATATTCGTCGGAGGCGCGGAATTCGGGCCAGCGATTCTTGTCGTGGGCACGCCAAGCAGGTCCATTCCACCAAAGGGTGTTCTCAGCGAGATCTTGGGGCGTGGCACCGCTGTGGCCGACTGTCTAAATCCGCGGGGTGGTCCTGGGATTCAACATGAAAGCATTGCGAATGCGGTACTTTCTCAATGATTTTGGCAACTCGGTTTGCCACGAACGTCGCCCAGACGCATGGGGATTTCTTCAGCCAGGCTAAAACAATGGTGGAGTCGCTCCAACAGTAGATCGTATAATGGGGCAGCTGCAGCGTAGGCACGAGAGTGTCGATCATCTCAGCTACTAAACTGGCTCCACACAATTCTAACCTGGGGAGAGACAAAGTTTTAATTGGGGCTACACGAGTTTTGGAGTACAAAAGAAAAACTTGGACTTCCTGAGCGACCTTGATGCGGGCATAGATGACTCCTGCGTAGGCTTTTTGTGAGGCATCGTAAAAGGCATGGAGTTCAACTTCGCTGTGGGGGTGTAACTCACCCACCGAGGGATGTGGATGGAGCGGATGTGCTGGTAATTCTGTAGAAAATTTAACCAGTTAGCGTGAGTTACCTGAGGCAGCATGCCATCCCAATCGATTTTGTCCAACCAGACTTGTGGAATCAGAATTTCCGCTGCAACGATGATCGGAACCAGCCAACCGGCTGGATAGAACAGCTTGGCGACCAGAGACAACATTTCCCGTTTTGTGTACGCAGCTTTGATGACGATAGCTTGGACATCGAAGTAGAAGTCATCATGGGTCGCGTTCCAGCGAATTCCCAGCATTTTGGCGATGCTGGTGTCTTCTAGCGTCAGGAAATCGGTATGGAGTAGATGGGAAGCCGGCAAGTCTGCCAGAATGCCTTTATGGTTCGCAGTCCATTTGCGAAGGGGAAAAACCTGTTGAGTCGAGAGCCGCTATGAGTTGGTCACGGGTCTGGGTAGCTGTCACCAGGTCATGCGTGCCTGCGAAAACATCATCCACGTGCATGGAATGCTGTAGAACGTCTGGCGCAAGCGGTAACTTGTGCGTCACCTCGTCTGCCAATTGTAGAAGGGTGCGTATAGCAAGAAAAGGGGCGCAATTAACTCCAAACGTTACCGTTTGAAGCTCGAAATCGGTCAGTTCGGACTTGTACGGGTCTCGGAAGAAAATGCGCTGATATGGTGTGTGCTTTGGGTCGACCAATATTTGGCGATACATTTTAAATGTCTCGAGGCCCCTGAGCGGAGCGTGTCTGGAAAGCCGATTTTAAAGGCAAAGACACGATGTAGCGGCCGTCATCGCGTCTTCGCGTATTTTTCTTCGCGAAACTTTTCGGAGTGGGATAGCAATTTAGTTTTGGGAAGTTCCTCCACCTCCCAAAAACGTTTGAACTGTTGTTCGAAGGTGATTTCGTCGTGTAAGCCGCTTTGATGCGTGCAGTGGCAGATTGCATGGTGGGAACCGGGGCGCTTAGGAACCAACCGAACACGTTTTGCTGAGCCATGAGGGAGCCTAGCACTTGGCGGCGGATGCCGTCCAGCAGGATTGCTGGGTTTAAGTCGGCTCCGATGAGGACGTCGACCTGCTCGCTTTTGGAGAAGTTGACATCTGCGAGCTCGATGTCTTGAGGGAGGCCACTGAGAAGTGACCTGTCTAACGAGTGGGAGGGCAACCGCCCTGTGATTTGTGGGAGCACGAGCGCCGTCACGTTGATTTGAAAGTTGGGATCAAGTGGCGAATTCAGCAGAAAATCGCTCGATCTTGATATTTTTGCAGCAACAGTCTCGTTGAGACCTGAAACTACAGCTGTAGTTGGCTGCACTGGGAGCTTTAAGAGCTTTTGTATGCGCTCAGAGATTAACGACAATTCGGATCCAGGATCAATCAAAGCGCGAGCGATATAACATGTACCGTGGTGGCGTATTGTTACCATAGCAATTCCTAAAAGAACCTGTTTGGGAGATTTCGCGAAACACACTTGATGAGTGTCCTGTGGATTTCGTTGTTGCGTGGGGGGAGGAGTGGACTGTATATGCGTGGGAGGTCGCATCGAAGAATGCGGCCTTTCTTGCTGGGAAACATACTGAGTCGAACCTGGAATAAAGTTCGAATAGGCAGGGGCTTGAGCACGCGGAGCGTTACCATACCGTTGCTCTTGATTTCATTGCTGTGTGGGGGGAGGAGTGGACTGTATATGCGTGGGAGGTCGCATCGAAGAATGCGGCCTTTCTTGCTGAAAAGCATGATGAGTCGAACCGGGAATAAAGTTCGAATAGGCAGGGGCTTGAGCACGCGGAGCGTTTTCAAACCGCCGCTCTTGATGTGCGGCACGTGGGGTCGAATCTGGTGCAGCATTCGATGAGGATGGAGGATGCTCACGATGCAAGAGGGTGTGATGCCTGCCATTACATTTGACTCAATTGTATCTGCTTGGACAGTTTTTCACGGAATGAGATCTGGCCAAGCAGTTGATGCACAAGCGGTTTTTCTGAACGATATTCAGCCGATGTGGAACGGGCATGCTGAGAAACTGAGAACAGTATCTCAACTTGTGCTGTTTCTGGCAAAGAGGGCAGCTATCTTGGGACACCTTCAATTGAAAGGTGTTGACGCGTTTAGAGGCTGGAGTCGATTGAGTCGGAGTTGGGGGCTGTGTTGATTTCGCGGCGAGTGTACACTTAATATCTCGCACCGTTTCAAGGGTCTGGAAGTGATGAGTGAGAAACGCATCCAGATCTGTCCATTTTGGGATCTCTGTTTTGTTGGTGAGAGATTGCTCGCCTAGGGAAAGCGTTGCTTCCGGGAGCTTGCTGGAACACAAAAATACGATTATCGCGTCCCAATGGGAGGTATCAACACCTTGTAGCGCGAGCGCGGCGAGAATATTATTGATTTCGCGCTGCAGATCTTTAATAGCACCACCGGTTTCCTTCGTGCTGGGGGACTGGCTGTAGAGCTTCTTCAAATGGGCGTTGGTGAGGACGTTCTCGTACCTGTCGGACAGATTCTTCCACGCTTGGGCAAAACCTTCATACGTGAGAGGGGATTTCTGCACGATTGCTTTCGCTTCGCCCGTAGTTTTTTGATTCAGGTGGAAAAGCTTCTCAACCGGCGCAATTCTGGTGTTCTGGATATAAAGGGCCGTGAACATATCCCTAAAAGAGGGCCACGAGAGGTAATCGCCGTGGAAGGCTTGGGTGTCGCAAGGGGGCAGGCTGATGTTGTAGCCAGATGCTGGCATTTCAGCTGCTGCTGTATTGAGTACGGAAGAAGTGGGACGAGTTTTTCGGCATGCACCGATTTTCGTTGCGCAGCGAATATAAGTTCGGTAGCAGTTGCGTTGCTTGGTCTTAATCACTTCTACGTCAGCGGGGGCGGATTATTCGGAGGCCATTAACTGGTCTAGGCACGTGTAGTAGACTTCCGTGGTCGCCTTCCACATCGTCTTGAGCTCTTCCAGATGAGCATCTAATGAAAAGTCCGAGTGCTCCTGCTCAGGGATGGTCACGAAGTCGGCCTCGAATTCGACGATAGCGTCGGAGGTGCGTATAAATTTGTCGAGTGACGCCATTATATTTTTAGGGTTCGCTTAGGGGCGGCGAGGAAAGTTGAAAAACAAAAAGAAAACGCACCAAAAAACTATTTCGGAAACAAAAAAACTTTTTATTTTATTTGTACAAAATCGCAAAAATGTTTTCGGGTCGCTATGCGGTGGCGTTGGGGCTCGAAAAGTTTTCTGCAGACGGTTGACCACTTGAACTCTAAAATGCTTGCAACTAGTTAAAAAGAGACTAGTTGTTGCGAACACTTCTGCCTACTGGGTATTCTGCTTTTTGTAATTCCCGTTGGGTCGCCGTCGAATCGCGAATTCCACCCTGCTATCACCAGCGAGAGTGCAGACAGAAAAACTGGTTTTCCGTTCTGTGTGCACTCTGCGTATATGTATGGGCAGCGCAAGCAGAAGAGCGCGAGCAGCAGAGAAATGTACCTGCATAAACCAACCGGCAAAAGGTGTTGGTTTTTTGACTTGCACTGAGCGCACAAGTAACTCTTTTATTGGCAAGGAGAGGGCAAACCAAGAAAGCGAAAGTGTGTGATCTTTTCACTTTATTTGTGAGAGCGCGGGCTTAATAGAAAATCAAGCGGTGAATTTGGCGCTTTAATGTGGGCTTCGCAGCAAGCAATGCTTGCGAAGACCGTCAGCAACAAAAACTTCAAGTCTTGGTGCTGCCGTTATTCTTGGAGACCGTATATATATATACGTATATATATATACCAGAAGATATTCCCAGTGCTATAAAAATCGCACAAAAGGTTGTCAAAAACTCTTTCGGACAAAAGAAGTCGATGGTTGACATTCCACACGTTATACCCGTTCCTAAAGTAGGAGGGTTTCTACCATTAGTACCCATTTTAACTGCTCTGGGAGCTGTTGGAGGCTTAGCAACTGGAGGAGCTTCAATCGCAAAAGCGATTAACGATACAGAAGCCGCACGACAACGATTGGAAGAAGCGAATGGATATAATGAGACCATGGAAGCCCTCGCCATGGGAAAAGGCTCATACCTGAAGCCATACAAAAAAGGATTGGGTTTAATTTAGTCCGCAACCAAAAAAAATTTTAAAGAATCTGTCCAAAAGGGTCCTCATAGAAATCGACTTGATGAAATATGCAAATAGTATACCACACTTTAGAGGTATTTTTATCGTTAATCTGGATATATGAAAGGGCCCCCGGTAATCATTGGGTAGCATATTATAAAGACAAGAACTGCAAAGAATATTTTGATAGCTTTGGAAACTTGCAACCACCATATGAAATAATAAATTATGTGGGAGAAGTAGTACACTACAACTACACTCAACATCAAGACTAAGATTCATACAACTGTGGTCATCTATGCCTAGAATTTCTTTGTATGTTTAATAAAAAATAAATAATAAATATAGTATTTAACAAGTAGAAATGTTGTCTTCGGCCTGGCCGAAATCTAAACACCCTACACCTGAGTAACTGAAAAAATTATAATTTCGCCACTTAACAACTTTTGTATAAGTAGGCGTACCACGCCCATTTCAGGCAAATGTTTTTGTAATGTCTCTAGGTACTGCTAGATAGAATTACGAACGTATTAAATTTTTGAAACGTTTATGGTATATTGACAACTATTGTATAATTGGACGGATCACGCCCATTTTGTGTACCAATTGGTAATACTTGTAGATACCTAGTGATAAAATTTCGTGTTAATATCTTATACCGTTTACAAGATATTGACAACTTTTGTATGAGTTGGCGTGGCACGCTTATTGGCAATGCTTGCCTAATATCCTGATAAAATTACATATCAATATCTTATACCGTTCATGAGGTATTGCCAACTTTGTTATCAGTGGGCGTGGCACGCCTATTTTTTTCTAACGTTTTAGTAATGACGCTATATGTTCCGGAATACAATTATACCTTAATATCTCGCACGGTTTATGAAGTATTCAGATTATAACATTTTTTGAAACGGGGTGCCTTTACATTCCGTATGTAAAGTAGGCGTGGCTGATTACCGATCTCGCCCATTTTCAATCCCAAACAGCCCTAATATAATAACGAATATCTGTGCTAAATTTCATCGCGCTATCTCTTTTCGTTCTCTCGTAATCGTGATTTCAACAGACAGAGAGACAGACAGACGGACGGTCAGGGCTAAACCGATTCACGAGGTGACGCTGAGCAAGAATATATATACTTTTCTATATCTATCTCGTCTCCTTCTCTGCATTACAAACGGAACAACAAAGTGAATATACCCTACTACCTTCGGGTGTAGGGTATAAAAATATAATAGTATATACTTTTTATTAAACCTTTTGATATGAAAACAGTTATTTATATGGTGTGTTGAATTTAAACGATGTTGAAAGGAGGACTTCAATCAAATTAACTCCAACCAGAAAAATATCCTCCATATCAAGGACATGGAAGCCAGCAGATTCTACACCATAAAAATTCTCGCAGAACAAAAACCAAGTTTTGGGATCGTATATTAATGGAGGTGGAAGATTGCGTTGTTTTCCTACCACAAAATTTCAACGATATATGTGATGCAACCATAGCAGAATTCACCAACGGCAACTATTATTTAATATAACTGTTGAAAGAAGATGTAGAAGATTTTCGCTTGGAGGTTCAGGTCGACTTTCCTCAATCGCAACCTCTATTCCAAACATATTTTACAAATTGTAAAAAAGATTTTAATAAAAAAATAAAGAAATAAAATAATTTTATAAATATGTATTTTTATTTATATAATCTGGTATGAAATGGTATCAATTTATTTATTCTGCAAACAATTAAATTTATATTGCAAACAAGTGTCTGGTCCGTCTACAGTTTCACTTGAAGACCACCATCACGTAGTATAATGGCATCCATGTCGTGTCTCAATCGCAAAGGCATTCTTATACTAGCTTAATTTTATATAGTTGGTTAAAATGTAATCAAAATGCTCCTCCAGTATATTTTCCTGAGAATTACTAAAAAGTCATGAACTCGAGTTAAAAATGTCGGCATGTTTACGTGATTCATGTTGTTAAGTTAATAGTTGATTGTTAACTGACTTCTATTTGTTCTATCACATAATTTTATAAAGTAAAAAACTCACAAATTACTTACGGTTGTATACTTTTTTCCAAGAATTAATTAAGCTAATTCAAAGAATTAAGAAAACAATACGATATAAAATTTATGTATGCCACTTTTTTGGAACAATTTAGCTCTGAAAACAGTACGTCAAATGTGCATCTTGCCACATTAATGCCTAAATTTTGTGGTAATTACCGAGACTGATAGTTGTTCCGGGATTTGTTTATAAGCGCAGTATTCTCTGCTGCATACGTACAAAACAGGCATAACGGGTTAACAAAAGTTCCATGATTTGAAATCTTACTTAGAAGTCGAAGCTCTAAGTTTAGTTAAACATATTCCGGTTACCGATGTGAGGCCGCCTTGTGTTAATGATCGAGACGTTTTGAGGTTACCCTGTGATCTGCACTCGCACGCGTTCCATTTCGCCGTGCCGCAATGCAGAAATCTAGCAACGTTTTTTTTTCCTTTCCGTTTCTTCAATGGAAAATTAATAATAATATTGTGTAATGCAATGAATATTTGTTTTAACTCTTTCATATTGTTCCATAATAGCGGAATTTTATTATATTTGAAGCTAAATTAACCCTGTCAGAAAGTTTTGTTTGGCGAGTAGAACAAGCAACGAGTACATTTTTCCTGGTTTCAATTCGCTTACGAGTTGCATACAAAATGTTGCTAAGAAATGTTTATAAACAATATTTAAGAATTCAAAGACATCAGCGAGATATGTATAAAAAAAAAATCACTTCAGTAAGTGAAAAATATTGTTTCATAGTAGATAAGTATAAAAACATTTTATTTACTTGGAAAGTATAAATAAATATAAATTTATTATATTAAAAAACGTCCTGTTGCATCCGTGTAGATTTAAAATACTTAAAAATGAAAAACTTTAAAACTATTACTCAACCTTTACGCGTGTAAATATTTTCCCAAACCAAAACAAAAACAAATTGCTTTTAAAACATAGGACAAAACTACCCGCAATTTTTTTTTCTTTTCTTAAGTTTAAATCAATGAAATTGTCAGAAATTAATGAAGTTCCATTTGGTTTTCGCTGTTTCTATACAACAAAAATTAAATCATTTCGTAAGTTTTTCTTATGTTTAATTTACCGAAATAATATTATGACCAATAAAATTACTCATTAAGATACAACTTTTGATTATTATTATGTATTAGTTGAAATGGAGTAAGCGACCCCCCCCGGGCTGAGCCACCTGCACGAAAGGGGCTGGTGCACAGCAACAACCGCACCAGCCAGGTTGGGTGGGTAAACACAGGGGGAGGAAAAACAACACCTACTCCTCCCCTCTCTCTTTTTCCTTCCACTCCATAATTCGTCTCTGCCCGCCGTCAGGGTATGATTAGGCATTTATGCTCACCTTCATCAAGGCTGTATCGCCTTGGTAAGTCTTGGCTCCTATGTCGGTTTGTTTGTAACCGGGGTACCCAACCCGCTGTTGGGGTTAAAGAACCCCCCCCACCTTCCCTGAGCACGGCCGGACGAGCCAAGCGGCCCTCAACAGCGGGCCCTTTTGAATTTTTTTTATTAAGCATACACCCCCAACGTTACAAAATGGCGCCCAACGTGGGGCCCGAACTTCCTTGGCATGCTAGAGCAGTTGAGATCCTGGAGATGAACCTGAAGAGAAGGTTTCTCTCTTGCTCGCAGTTCTGGTATGCTGACGGTAAATCAGTAGTGACGGTAAATTTTTTTTTGGAATTAAATTAATTAACTTTTGGTTTTCTCGTGGTTTCTAAATTGATTCTCGCTGGATTTACGCTATTGAAATTTTTTTTTGATTCGATGCGTACCGCTGAATCATTACTTCTTGCGATTGTTTGATTTTCGGGTCATTCCGCAGAAGAGGTGATTCTCGCTGGATTTACGCGATTGAATTTTTTAGGTTTGATGCGTACCGCTGAATCATTTCTTCTTGTGATTGCTTGACTTTCGAGTCATTCCGCAGAAGAAGAAGTCATTAGTGTTAATGTCTTCTAATTGATTCTCGCTGGATTTACGCGATTGAATTTTTAGGTTCGATGCGTACCGCTGAATCATTTCTTCTTGCGATTGCTTGACTTTCTAGTCATTCCGCAGAAGAATAAATCATTAATGTTAAAATTTTTTATTTTTTTGAGAATTTTTTGTATATAACTCACTTTAAATTGAGTATTCTCTTGGCTCGAGACCTTGCCAAGTGGGAGTTTTCTCGGTTGCGCAACTCGCCAAAGATGCTCGCTTGACCAAGCATATATTGTTGTGAATTTTGTTAATGTTGAGGTCTTGTCCAATTGGAGATTTCCCTTAATGGTTAATAATCGTTAGTGACTCGTTGGATGACGACCAATTAAATTTTTTTTTTAGTTTAGCCCCTGAATTCTTATGTTTTCTCTATTGGTCGCTACTGAGGACCCTGACGGAGGACATGGATGATGATGGGCGTGGCTACGGCCTTTGTCGCCTTGATGGAGTGGGTGGAAGCATGCGGGTCGCTTGGATGAGGGGATCGCTGCTCTATAACTTAATTCCTAAATTTTCAATTTGGTGTGCTTGCTGAATCACCTATAAGTATCTTTTGTTGTAATAACTTTTAACGAATTATTTAATTTTTTTAAGATGTATTAGTCTATATGATGTAACTAAAGTTTATCTTCTCATAAAATTTTTTTTTTGCTTTGAGTTTTGGCAAACCACCTGGAGTTTTGGTTTCCAGCTACTTGATTAACGACAAAGTTCTATTTTATTTTATTTTTTTTTGCTATGGAAGCAGGAGCCAATAATACGGCGCGGGTGGCACCGGAATGCGGTATTTGTCGGCGCGAACTTTTCTCAGGGGTACAATTATCCAGAACCGTTTGTCAACACGAGTTTCATAAGCAGTGTCTAGAGGTATGGCATCAATCTTACCCCACCTGTCCGATTTGTAATACTAGGATTTTCGGGTTGTCAATCCAGGATGGTCCAATTAGCCGCGGACGAAACGTCTCGCAGACGAGGGGAAACACCACGAGGCGGATGATATCCCACCGGGTACATCAATCCACCGGCGTAGACGGCTCCGCGCGTGGTAGTGCAGACACGGCTGCCGTGAACGACATCCGTACTCCCCCTTCCAGCATAACACACGAAGCGCTCACATGTCGCTCGTAGATCAGGACACTCCTACAGCAGACCTGTTAGGGTTTACTTCTCCGGGTAACTCTCCCTCACCTAGGGTAACGGAGGCCTCCATAAAGGAAATGTTGTCTCAGGCTGTTCAGCGAGTGAAGGAGGAGTTGTCGACGGTGATTGCCGCCGAGTGTAGGGATGCGTTAGGGAACGCACGTCGTTCGCTTGCGATGACACCCTCCAACAACTTAGCCGTCAACACCCGCCCAACTAACTTAAATCCGACAACTGATCACCACGGTAATACAGCGAGTGCAGCACCATTAGCTGCGCGACCATTTGTTCACCGAGGAAACTCAGACAGACTTCCTCGCTCATCTCTGGGTGGCGATTAAAATTTACGGGAGACGCTGGAGGAATGAACGTCGATGAGTTCATTTATCGCGTAAATGCCCTGACGTCTCAATGTCTGAATAACGATTTCTCATCTCTCTGTCAACATGCTCATTTGCTCTTCGGAGGAAAGGCAGAAGACTGGTTTAGCCGACATCATCGATCGCCAAGTAAGCCGATTGGCTTGGCCTGCCTTATGCGACCAACTTCGCATCAAATTCCGAAATTACTTGACAGATTACGAGTTGAGCGAAAACATTCGTAGACGGAAACAAAGATCGGGTGAGAGGTTTGAGGGTTTTTTAGATGATGTGCTTTCGATGAATGATCCATTGGGAGCGCCTTTGAGCGACCCTGCACTGTTGGAAATCCTGACGCATAACCTGACCCCAGTTTTGCGACATGAGTTATTACATGTTCGGATATTTGATTTAAGCGATTTAAGGCACGAGTGTCATAGGCACGAAAACTTTATGAGGGAAGGTTATTCGACCCCGTCACGATTTGGCCCAGGTAGGCGACAGTTGGCCGTAGTGGAATCGGACGGCTGGAAGGATGGTTTGGCGGTGCATGACGCGCCACAAGACTTGTGCGCGATGACAGACCGGCAAAACTCGAAGTGTTGGAACTGTAATGCAGAGAGCCACCAATTTCAAGATTGCGAAGTATTACCTCGTAGAATCTTTTGCTATGGCTGTGGGGCGCTAAACATTTATAGACCCAATTGCCCAACCTGTCTTTCTCGATCGGAAAACTCGAGAGCGGGAGCTCAAGCAAGGACGACCGGAGACTTCCCGCATCACCGTCGTCCGCACCACCAACACTAACCTCAGTAACTCCTATTATTACTATTGCTCAACGACCGCCTAACTCACAACGTCGGTTCGACTTGTCCATTGACCGGGTCTCCTCCCAGTCGCGACCTTGTGCCGTATCACATTCGACTCGCTAAATATCAGCGTAGGCGAGCTGAAATTTTTTCCGCGAAATTACACCGTAAACGTAAAACCTTACGTCTTCGTAGCTTTTGGAACCAAGTGAAGCGTTTTCGGAAAATGGTGATTTCTTCGTTAGTATCCAAACCTCACGATTCACGGCCCTATATTAATTTATCGTTAAATGGCAACATATATTTAGCGTTGTTAGACAGTGGTGCGAATGTGAGCGTAATAGGAAGCACCTTAGCTGAAGCGGTTCTAAAGGAGTCTAGTTCGTTTGAGAAGTTTACCGGGAAGATAAAAACAGCTGATGGACAAGTACAATTCGTAGCAGGTTACTTTTCTGCGTTAGTGCATTTTAATGACCTCGCAAAGCCTTTTAAATTTTTAATTATTCCGTCCATTAAGTCTGATGTGATTTGTGGGATCGACTTTTGGGAAGAATTTGACCTACAAATTACAGGTTTAAGAGCACCTGAGATCGCGTCTCTCGAAAGAGATGTTCCGAATATGGTGGCATTGACGGATGCTCAGAACAAACGGTTGAATAGCCTCGTTCAGTCGGTCCCGTCCTCGGAACAGGAGGGACTGGGAAAAACCACTTTGGTCGAGCACGTGATTGACACGGGAGTGGCCAGACCCATAAAACAACGGTACTATCCGATCTCGCCCGCTCGGGAAAGACTGCTCTGTGAAGAGTTGGATCGAATGTTGTCGATGGGCGTGATAGAGGAGGCAAGCGGATCAGCTTGGTCGTCGCCTGGGGTTTTGATAGTCAAGCCTGGTAAAGTGCGTTTTTGTCTGGATTCCCGCAAGCTTAATGAGGTCACTGTTAAGGATGCCTATCCACTGCCAAATATAGATGGCATCTTGAGTAGACTACCTCCGTTGAACTTCATTTCGAAAGTGGATTTGAAGGACACATTTTGGCAGATTTGCCTTGAAAAGACCTCCAAGGAGAAGACCGCCTTTACGGTACCCAACCGACCTTACTATCAATTTACACGAATGCCTTTCGGGTTGTACAACGCACCCCAGAGCATGTGTAGGCTAATGGATCGCGTGAATCCCTATACTTTGAAATCCAGAGTATTCGTGTATCTTGATGACCTGCTGATTCTGTCAAGCTCGTTCGACGAGCATTTGACGAGTTCTACAAGGTTTTTTTATATGAACTTCGCATCACGCCATACTACGGGACCTGCTTAGAGTGCAGAACATGATGGGAGGGAGGGAGACAGCGATGTCTGCATTTTCGGTGGCGAAGCCACAGAAAAATTATACTGAGGACAGTTGAGTAGAAAATCGAAGTGAAGACGGTCGCGTGCTGCAGAGTGCGCAAGCGAAAAATTAATAGTTTGCTGAAAATGTGTAAAGCTTGAGCTAAAGTTATTTGCTAATGCATTAAATTAAAATTCGATTTTGTATATAAAGCATAAGACGGCAAATTAAATTGAAATAAAAGTATTGCTTGGTGATTTGGGATTCTTAATCATCGCCAACAAACGAAAAACTTCCATATATTGAATATACAAAAGCGCATAAAACGCTTTACATCAGGACGTTAGTTTTGGGGTTCATCCTCAGAGCATCTACTGCAGGAGCCTATACTCTCAACATTCCAACATCAGGTGACCAAGCTGCATTCCAACATCAATCTGGAGTAGCTGCATCGGAGCAGGGATGGAGCCGCAGTTCGGATAGCTGGTGTTTTTATGGCATATGTGGCGGTAGAGTGTCTTCCACTGCCTGGATGAACCAATACCAATTCTACTGCAATCCAAACATTTGGCAGCTGAATATATGTGCATTTCTATAAATATTTTAAAGTAGTTTTGGATTATTATACTATAGTGAATTTTGAATATGATAGTGATGAATTATTATATTATAGTGATTATATTTAAGTGAATTTTGTACTGAATGACATCATAATTTAATTTGTATCTAAAGATCCATTAATCTATCTAGTATATGGATATTCAAACCGTTGATTTACGTAGTCGCGTTCCATTTCGCCGTGCCGCAATGCAGATATCGGTGTCTGCCTCTCCCCACCATGTGGCTGAGAGAGCGGATCCCATATTATGGCGGGATCGAATGTTCTAGAAGGTTTTTTTTATATGAACTTCGCATAACGCCATACTACGGGACCTGCTTAGAGTGCAGAACATGATGGGAGGGAGGGAGACAGCGATGTCTGCATTGTCGGTGGCGAAGCCACAGAAAAATTATACTGAGGACAGTTGAGTAGAAAATCGAAGTGAAGACGGTCGCGTGCTGCAGAGTGCGCAAGCGAAAAATTAATAGTTTGCTGAAAATATGTCAAGCTTCCGCTAAAGTTATTTGCTAATGCATTAAATTAAAATTCGATTGGTATAAAAACCATAAGACAAATTAAATAGAAATAAAAGTATTACTTGGTGACTTGGGATTCTTAATCATCGCCAGCAAACGAAAAACTTTCATATAGTGACTATATAAATGCGCATAAAACGCTTCTCATAAGGTCGTTAGTTTTGTGGTTCATCCTCTAAGCATCTACTGCAGGAGCAGCATATACCTTCAATTTTCTATCATTAATGTGACCAAGTCTTGAGTAGCCGCATCGGAGCTAGAATGGAGCGAAGTTGGCTCTCCCAATGAAGCCACACAGTCGAAATGGGTGTCTGATTCATAAGAGTCGTGTCGGAGCTGCAGTTCGAATAGCTGGTGTTTTGTGGTATATGTGTCTGTAGAGTTTTCTGTCCCTTGTCTGGATGAACATTTATACTGCTGCAACGGAATATATTTGCATTTCTTTGAATATTATAAATTAGTTATAGATTATCGATTTTATTTAAGTAAATTTTGTACTGAATGAAATCCTAATTTAAGTTGTATCCAAAGATCCATTAATCTATCTAGTATTTGGATATTCAAAACGTTGATCACAATGAGTTCACAGTTTTCCTCTGGGATCGGTATATATATGTAATTTTTATATAATTTAGTTAGAGCGATACATAATTTAACAATACGGTTTGTATAAGTAGAGAGCTGCTGAACTCTCGGGGGTTTTTTTTATCCAAATGCTTTTCCATAATTTCAGTGTCAATTCCATCCCATAATTCGCACGTTGCTGTGGCGCCACCAGTTAACTGCTCGGAGTCAGGTGAGTGTTAATTTTAAATAATGTACAATTTACATTTTGTCCCAGAGAAATAACATTTCTAACCCTTGCAACATTTTGAATAACCATTGATAACTAATGAAATATGTATGACTTTTCATTTGAAACTTGTATGACTTTTAACTTGAAATATGTATGACTTTTAATTTGAAATATGTATTACTACTAATTTGAAATATGTATTAAAACCAAAAGTGCTTACCAATTGTTTGCTCTGAAATCTAGCAATTTTTTCTTTGTTTTCCCCCTTTCCTTTTCGTAATGTTAATTTAAAGAGATATCAATTAAATCGTTAGAATTTTATGAAGTTCCATTTGTTTTCGCTATTTCTATACAACAACACCGAAATCATTTTGTAAGTTTTTCTTATTTTTATTTTACCGAAATAATTTTATGATTAATAAAATTACTCATTAAGATACAACTTTTGAGTATCATTTTGTAATACTAAATTGACATGGAGTGAGCGACCCCCAACGATCTGAGCGACCTGCACAAAAGGGGCTGGTGCACAGCAACCACCGCACCAGCCAGGTTGGGTGGGTAAAGACAAGTGGAGGAAAAACAACACCTACTCCTCCCCTCTCTCTTTTTCCTTCCACTAGATAAGTCGTCTCTGCCCGCCGTCAGGGTGTGATTAGGCATTTGTGCTCACCTTCATCCAGAGGCTGTATCGCCTTGGTAAGTCTTGGCTTCTATGTCGGTTTGTTTGTAACCGAGGTATCCAATCCGCTGTTGGGGTTAAAGAACCCCCCCACTTTCCCTGAGCACGGCCGGACTAGCCAAGCGGCCCTCAACAGCGGGCCTTTTTGAATTTTTTTTTATTAAGCATACACTCCCAACGTTACACCGACAACAAATATGTTGAAGCGTGGGATCGTTTAGAACAGCGGTATGATAGAAAACAGTTAATAAATCGGTCATTTGTACAGTCGTTTTTGTCTCATCCGTCGTGTCATTCGGCAAATGTTCAGTATCTTCGTAAAATTACAGACGGAGCGGAAGAAATAATTCGTGGACTAAGTGGTCTCTGACACAAAGAAAGCATGGGCGGAATTTAGTAATGAAAATGACAGTGAAACCAGTTTTAACGAATTTTTCACATTTCTTTCCCATCGATGTGATGCACTTTAAACGTGTCAACATCCTCCACGCGTATCAATGAGGCACCGTGTGATAGTTTCCAATTTCAGAAAAGCCAATGTTAGTATGAATAATATGTTGAAATGCGTTCAGTGTCAAGGATCACACAATCTAGCTCAGTGCGCAACATTCAAAGCGCTAGATATTAATTCTCGTCGTACGTTTGCTAAGTCGGAGAAATTGTGCTTTAATTTTTTCATGGTTCGCACCATGTAAAGAAATGTCTACCAACTTTTTTTACTCATAACAAACCGCAAATGCAACCTCACGGAAGAGCACTTCATATAGTAGTTGATAGCCCTTCAGAATTACCACCGACAAACACGGTTGGTAATCATCTATTATAGTAACAGTCTGCTATCACCAATCATTGTATGGAAATGTCACCATATGTTTTACAAACTGCGTTGCGAACAATACTAGTTAAGGTAAAAGCTGTTGGAGGTAAATTTGTAAGTTGTCGTATACTTTAGACACTGGACCAACGGTGACGTTCGTTTCGGAATCGTTTGTACAGATCACTGGGTTGAAGCGAAAGGATGCTCGTGTTCCTGTTATTGGTCGGTCATCATGCAGTGCAGGAACAACTCGAGGCCGCGTACAACTACAGCTATACACTCGTTTATCACACGCTACATATCCAATTGAAGCCCTTATTTTGTCTTCTCTTACATGGACATTGTCATTCGGTTAACTTTTCGTTGCCTATCTGGCCACAGAGAGGCTGCCTAAGCAGAAGCTGCGTAAGCAGAAGTGGTGTTGTAGTTGTTGTTGTTGTTTATTTAATTGCTTCGCTTTTGAGACGCTGACCCAGAAGTTTAGTAAAACTTAATGTAAACATAAAGTGAACGGATCGAACTGCGGCTTTGCGGATATGCATGATCTGGAGCGTGGAGCTGCGTAAGCAGAGGTAGGGTTATGGTTGTTGTTGTTGCAGTTTTTACGTAATTGCAGTTTTTACGTAATTGCTTGAAATCGAATTGTGGCTTGACTTGAATTTGCTAGGAATTAAATTAATGTAACCATTTCAGAAGAATACTATGAAATTAGGCGGAACTGAGTCGAACATGATTGAACATATACAGATTTTTTATTTCAATTTCGTTTTTGTTGACATATTTTTTTTTTATTTTATAAGGGTTTCAGCCTGAGTATGAGTATTGTTTTCTTAATTCTTAGAATAAGCTTAATTAATTCTTAGAAAAAAGTATACAATCATAAGTAACGTGCGAGTTTTTTCACTTTATAAAATTATGTGATGGAACAAATAGAAATCATTCAACAATCAACTATTAACTTAACAACGTGAATCACGTAAACATGCCGACATTTTTAACTCGAGTTCATGAGTTTTTAGTAACTCTCAGGGAAAATATACTGGAGGATAATTTTGATTACATTTTAACTAACTATATAAAACTAAGCCAGTATAAGAATGCCCTTGCTATTGAGTCACGACATGCATGCTATTATACTACGTGTTCTTGGTCCTCAAGTGAAACTGTAGACGGACTAGACACTTGTGTTTGCTGCAATATCAATTTAATTGTTCACAGAATAAATAAATTGATATCATTTTATACCTGATTGTATAAATAAAAATACATATTTATAAAATTATTTTATTTATTTTTTTATTAAAATCTTTTTGATAATTTGTAAAATATGTTTGGAATAGGGGTTGCGATTGAGGAAAGTCGACCTGAATCTCCAAGCTAAAATCTTCTCCATATCCTCCATCAGTTATATTATGTAGTAATTTCCCTTGCTGAACTCTTCTATGGTTGCATCACATATATCATTTGCGGTATGAAAACAACACAATCTTCCAGCAAAATGCGATCCCCATATTTGGTTTTTGTCCTACGTACACTTTTTATAAAATCTGTATAAAATCTGCTAGGTTCCATGTTCTTGACATGCAGAATATTTTTCTGCTTGAAGTTTTGTCCGTTCAAGACCTTCACAGGTCTTGAAGTAAATGAGGGAGACGTGCAATCATCTTGGTACAGTTGTTTCATTTTACTATTATAATTTTTTGGTCTTTATTTAAACAAAAAATTTAATGAATTTTCCGAGTTGTCTACACCGATCTAAAACTACACAGGAACTAAATGTCCAAGGTCGAAATTCAGTATTTATATCAAAGCTATAACGATCATGTGCTAAAATAAGTATTAATAGTGGTGAAAATAATCAAAAAGCTTTAGTCGCATCTTGGAATTTGAATTACAAAGGCAACAACAAAGATCAGTACCATGGATAAGAAGAAAGACATCGAAATGAAAAAAATCATGGCCAAGAAGTTGCAGTACACAGTGGTGAAAAACCCGTTCAAATCGGATAAGGACCTAAGGATTCACCTTCATCATCACCTTCAGCATCATAGAAATCCAACATACGCAACATGAGTTGCGTCGTGGCCGCGGACGAAGGAGGACGTCACCTCCCACAATTTAGTGTTCGTGACGAGTGCTCGCGCGGAAATATAGTGAAAACAAACCCTACCCCATCCTAAATCATCATAATAAAACAAAGAAATGCAGTGAAACCTTAATAAACAAAAAAGTCAATAAACAAACAAAAAAAAATCAATAATGTGCACTAATAACAAAATTTCATAATTCAATAGTCAACTTAACGGAATGCAGCGAACCATGCGAGGGGCTTGTTTATGCTCTCCGCAGTTAAGCTCAGCATTTCGTTGATTTTCACTCCTCCTCCTTCTTCCTGGTCCCGTTAGTTGTGCATGAGGCTGTGAGTGCACCGTGGGCTGAAGCGTGGCAAGATAAAGGCATAACACTTGTCTTGTCGCGTTTCGTTTTGCCTGCGGTGTAGGCTTGGTCGCTTGTGCAGCTGACTTTATACCTCTTTACAGTGGGTGGCGATGACAAAATTTCGTATAGACTCCACAAATGTGCGTGGCTTGAGGGCGAATTTCTTCGCGGTCTATGCGTATGTCTGTACTCATCAACCGCATATAATGGCACTAGGTGAGACCCAGGTGTCTGAGGGTGCAGATCCACTGGATTTTCACTTGCCTGGGTACCGCTTACTGCCATTATTTTCATCACACAGAGGCTTAGCCTTATATATTCGCAGTGATGTTGCGTACCAGTGTCAGCAACACCTTTGCACGACGGATGCCGAATTTAGCTCCATGTGGGTTAAGTTCAAAATCCAGTCGCACATCCTGCACTTCTGCTTCATTTATAGAAGCCCGGGTCTAGAGAGGCTGCCAACTTTTGATAAACTTGACAGTCTCTCTGATTCGATATCTAAAATCCTGGAATCGTATCCGAACAGTGAAATTGTTGTTGCTGGTGATTTCAATGTTCATAATTCCAATTGGCTACGTCATTCGAGTCACATAACACCTGAGGGTTTGTATGTTGAGTTATTTGCTGAGTCTAATAATTTGACTCAATTAGTGAAGGAACCAACGCACTTTCCTTGCGTTGATGGGCAAAACCAAAATATTCTGGACCTTTTTTTAACTTCGCATCACAGCAAGTATGATGTGAATGTTCTTGCACCTCTTGGTAATTCGGACCACGCTACAATTTCTGCTACCTTCCCATATTCTAGTCTTCAATCCGCTCATCAGCCAGCTCCGAAGCGGACAGTGTGGCTTTATGAGAAGGCTAATTGGGATGCGCTGAACTCCTTTTTCAGCCGTTTCAATTGACAATTGTGTTTCAGGGATAGAAACATAAATGCTGCAGCAAAATTGGTAGAAAATACAATTTTATTTGGTATGAGGTCTTTCATACCTAATAAAAGAATTTCCATTAAACCAAAAGACCATTCCTGGTTTAATGCGACTTGCAGACAAGCAGTCAGGTCTAAAGAGGAAGCATTTAGGAATTGGCGTTTAAATAAAACTGCTGATACTAAACTGCTGCGCAATCAGGCCAGAAATATGTGCAATGCCACTCTAAAGCGCGAAAAAGTTCTCTACGAACAGCGCCTTAGACGCAGAGTTCTTGAATACCATAAGGGTAGCAAGAACTTTCGTTCTTGGGTCGGTAAGGGTCGTTCGTGGGGAGGGTGAAAAATCAGACGAGATCGTCTATTCCAACTCTCCTCAAGGACGATCAGATCTTCACTCACTCGGTTGATAAGGCAAACTTATTAGCCAAAATGTTTGCTGAAAACTGCTCTCTTCCTGAGAGTAGCCAACCACTACCCGTGATCGACGGTGTGTCTCATATTATGCCTGAGATGCACTTTCGAACGCGGGCTCTTAAAAGAGTGCTTGTAAACCTCAACGTCAATAAATCCTCGGGACCGGATGGCATTTCAGCCCACGTGTTGAGAAAGTGCGCCTCAACATTGGCTCGCCCATTGCGCAATCTGTTTAACTTATCGTTCACTTCAGGAGTTTTTCCTAGTTCCTGGAAGATTGCCAATGTGCAGCCAGTTCCCAAAAAAGGTGAGGCAACGAATCCTGCCAATTACCGGCCCATAGCAATCTGTTCAATGCTCTCCAAAGTTATGGAGAGCGTCATAAATTTTAACCTGATGAGGTATCTAGAGAGCAACCAATTGGTCAGCGATCGCCAGTACGGTTTCCGTGCTCACCGCTCCACAGGCGATTTGATGGCGTTCCTCACTGAGCGGTGGAACAGTTGTGTTCACCAATTCGGTGAGAGTAAGGTTGTTGCTTTGGATATCTCCAAGGCATTTGACAGAGTGTGGCATAAAGCACTTGTGTCTAAACTGGCTGCTTATGGTGTCGGTGATACATTCACTCGATGGATATCGAGTTTCCTCAGCGGCCGTTCTATTCGGGTTGTGATAGACGGCTTTGCTTCCGAAGAGCACTCCATAAATGCTGGAGTTCCGCAGGGTTCGGTCCTGTCTCCAACACTTTTTCTCATTTTTATCAATGACCTTCTGTCATTGACATCAAACCCCGTCTACTCGTTTGCTGATGACAGCAGCATTTGTCATTCATATTCATTCTCCAGGCGTCCTTCTCTTCTGGAGATCAATAGAAAACGCAGAATTATGAATGACACACTCCAATCTGACCTCAACAAAATCCAGGAGTGGGGTCAAGCGAATCGGGTCGATTTTAATGCGCGGAAGACCCAATGCTGTTTGTTGACCCACAAGCGTCTGGCGGGCGACAACTTTCCACCTTTAAATATGGGTGGTGTGGATATTAACGAGTCGGAGGCTCTTGATGTTCTGGGCATGTCAATCCAATGTGATCTTCGCTGGAACGATCACATCTTTGACGTGTCGAAAGAAGCAGCCAAGTGCTTAGGCTTCTTAAAGCGGTGCAAGAAATACTTCACTTCAACCGACCTTCGTTGTATCTACACCACTTATATCCGTCCGAAAATGGAGTACAACTCGCATATTTGGTCTGGAGCTTCGAAAACATATCTTCAGCTTCTGGACCGTATACAAGGTCGTGCGATAAAACTTATAGGGGACAGTAGGGTATCCAGCTCTATTGAAACCTTGGGATGTCGTCGGGATGTGGGGTGTGTAACCTTATTTTACCGTTACTTTAATGGTAACTGTTCCTCTGAAGTAGCCAGCCTGATCCCTTCGGTTCAGGTATTCAACAGATCTACTCGGCTTTCCAGAGCGGTGCACCCCTTTCACGTTTCGATCCCGTTCCATCGCACTACCCACTACCGCGATAATTCGTTTTTCGGTCGCGCGGTTAAATTGTGGAATAGTCTCCCTGCGCATGTTTTCCCACCCACTTATAACGTCGATGCTTTTAAAAGAGGTGTAAATCGACACTACTCCCACTCTTCTCCTTCCCACTAACCTTTACCCTTCTAAACCAACGAATGCTTTGCATGGATAGGGGGCATCCCCTGAGCTTGGTTCTATCTGCCATAAAAAAAAAAAAAAATACCATATTAAAAGTTTAAATAATTGTTTACATTAAAAGTTCAATAAAAAGTCTATACTATTACTTTGTAAAAAAACTATATTTATTGTTTATTTTGTTTTTGTTAAATTATAAAGAAATTTTAGACATAAATGACCACAGTTGTATGAATTATAGGTTTGGTGTTGGATGTAGTTGTAGTGTACGCCTTCTCCCAAATAATTTATTATTTCATGTGGTGGTTGCAAGTTTCCAAAGCTGTCAAAATATTCTTTGCAGTGTCTGTTTTTGTAATATGCTACCTAATGAGAACCAGGCCCCTTTGATCCAGATTAACGATTCCACATTCTTGTTGAAGAGGTAATTTCGAGAGATTGTCTCGCAAAAAAATACCTCTGAAATGTGGTAGATTCTTTGCATGTTTCATCAAGTCGACAACTGTGAGGTACTTTTGGGTAGGATTTTTAAAAGTTCTTTGGTTGTGGACTATAATACAGGCCCAATCCTTTTTTGTATGGTTTCAGGTATAAGCATTTTCCCATAGCGATTGCTTCCATAGTTTTATTATGTCGATTTGCTTCTTCCAATTAAATCGGTACTAACACCAAGCTGTTAAATCGGTACCATTGGTAGAAATCCTCCTCCCTTAGAAACGGGTATAACGCGTGGAATGTCAATCGTGGATTTCCTCCATCCGAAAGGTTTTTCACGTATTTCACGTATTGTGCGATTTTTATAGCACTGGTAATATCTTCTGGTATTCGTTGTTTAATAATTTTCGGCGCGCTTTTAACCGCTTGAGTGAATATTTTCGTGCCACATTTGTTTTTGACTTTTCTCTTAATTTTCTCAAGAGTTTTACTCATCGTGCTCCCCATACCGAATTTTACTTTAGCTTTCATCGCGTTTGTAACCAATTGTGCGTTTATTCGCTCACTGAATTTGCTGTCTTTTGATTTTACTCTATGCCACGCCCTTTCAATTAATACTTTATCTGCTTCGTGTCGCTTATTGAAGTCTCGTATTTTATCATAAGCAATATCAAGCTTTCAACATGCGACGACCAAATGATTAATTCCTTTATCGCTTCTTGCCAAGCGGTGCTTTAGTTTAGTTCCTGGTCCACAAATAACCCGGCAAATGAAGTTCAACTGGTGGAGAATTTATAACACTATTTAATAAACCTCTTCAGGTTACTGACTGATTAGAACTGAAATGTCTTTTATAAATCATAGATGTCTCTTATAAATCATATATCTTATAAATCATTTATATCTTTTCACCTACTCGTGCTCATCAAAAATGAATATAAAGGTGTGGTTATTGCATATTTATATTAATTGCTACAATGCGTTTCATTAAACAAGATAAAAATATTGTTGTAAAAATCTGTATTCTGTTACTAATAATGTGTCGAAATCTAGACACGGTTCCCTGCTGCCGAATTCAATAAGATGCCTTATTGTCGGACTTTCGAATTGTGGAAAGACAAACGTCATGTTAAGTTAAGAAATTCCGAATGGACTGAAATTCGCAAATATATACTTATATTCAAAGTCGAAGCAAAAACCAACTCCATTATGATATTCGATGATGTTGCTTGTGAGAAGCAAAACAACATTCGAGAATTCTTTCGTATGGGTAGGAACAAATGCATCGATTGTTTTTATTTATGTCAGACATATACACGCATCCCCAAGCATTTAGTGCGCGATAAAGCCAACATGATTATTACGTTTAAGCAGGACGAGATGAACATAAAGCACATATACAATGATCATGTGGGAACAGACATGACTTTAAAAAAAAATTTAAATATATGTAGAGAGTGTTGGAAAGACAAGTATGGATTTCTGGTAGTCAGCAAAGCCGATCCGATTGATGATGGGCGTTGTAGAAAAGGCTTTGACATTTACATCCAACTATAAATAAAAGCATCCCCGATACTTGCATACTAGTATGAAAACGGTCTTTGAACTGATCTGATCTAATAGCTGACAGCTGTTGCATCTAATGCTAAGAATGAATGAAAAAATATTAAAAGATCCGGTAAAAGTCAGACATATTTTGAGACAGAAATTTCGGAACCTAAAACTGAGTAAAGCACACGTTGAAAATCAATTAGAAGAGTCACTTAAGCCAATCACAAAACCTCTAAATGAATTGGTTCGAAACACTACAACAACAACATCAACAAATATCAATAAGAGTGCTCTAGATTTTATGGATAATGAGACGCCACTCAAACTAAAAACAAGTACACCACATAAAGCAAAGAAAGAAATCGATTTTACAGACGAGACTTTTGCCAATAGTAATGAAGACGGCGCCTTTTTCTCTCAAATAAATGATACAAAGGAAGATGTAAACAAATCAACTAAAGTCATGGGTTTATCTGAACTGGAACAACAAAATGAGCTGGATACTGCATATGGACTGCATAGAGGAACAGATGGTGAATGGAGATTTGGAAACAGTGCTTTCACAATACAAAACGGTGAATTATTAATATCCGACAAACCGTTTGACACTTCATCCCCCACCTCTTTCAACCTTACACCCGGTCTCTTTCAGTTATTGTTCCACAAGACACCATCAAATTATAACGAAGCAGATCTACAAGTTTACAAAACCATTTATACAATACTAGTGCTCACAAACGTAATTATGATAAAAATGAACAAATGAAGGGGACCAAGGCTTTTAAGTACATCAACATCATAAAGGGATTATTTAGTGATAAATCTTCATCGACATCTACACCATATAAACCTAAAAAAGGAACCGGTTTGATGAGAGTCAATCCGCACAAACCTAATTACATTTACTGGGAAGATCCGAATGAATTAGTTGATAGATTACGACTTTTATTATGCTCACAGTCAGCTGGACACAACAATCACAACAATGAAATTATTTCCATCATTGAGGAGTTGAGAGAAGCTAATATAATTGTATAAATATGCTGTATTAATAGAGTTGTAAGCCTAATTGACAATGAGCGTCGATAAGTTCGGTCGTCATTCCATGCGAGAAGCATCAAATAATAAATTAAAAAGAAATTTTTCCAAAGTGTTGGGATTTAATTTGTATAATGATAACCATTTAGGTCTGCGCTGGAAGCGTTTAAAAAGTGTTGGTGAGCCTGTTGAAAATAATGATGCTGCAACAAAATCTTTTGTGAAAAATTGTATGAATCAAATTACCACAGAATTTAAAAAAGAAAGGCAAATACTAAAGGAAAGAATAGAAGGTGGCATTGAAGTAGTCTACACAAAACTTCAAGACACTAAAGAATACGTTGACAGTAATAGTCAAGATTACACAAAATATATTATTGAACAAATTGAACGAATTGAAAGCTATCTATTTCAACAAGCACAAAAACCCAAATCAATACCCACACTGTAGGACAAAATTCTAAAAGAAATGCCAAAATGAGTAAAAAGCGGGGTTTAGTAGATGAACTGCACACTCAAGCTCGAAAAAATTTTAAACGTAGACGTGTAATTACTAAAAGGATCGGCGACCTCTGGCAAGCGGATTTAGTAGAAATGGGAAGCTATTCCACAGATAACAGCGGATTTCGCTTCCTTCTCACCGTAATAGATACATTTTCAAAATTTGCCTGGGTTGTACCTATAAAATCGAAAATATCTGCTGATGTCACCAAAGCCATGGAAACCGTATTCAATTTAGGTCGGATACCCAGAAATTTACAAACCGATGACGGCAAAGAATTCTTCAATCGATAATTTCAAAATTTAATGAGGAAATTCCATGTCAACCATTACTCTTCGTACAGTGTTCTGAAGGCGTCAATTGTTTAGCGTTTTAATAGAACACTAAAACAAATGATGTGGAGGGAATTACCATGGATCGTATCGATGGATTGATAATTATAAAAATTTGATCGACAAATACAATAAGAAAAAGCATAGAACAATAAATATGGCTCCCATTGATGTGAAGCCGTCTAATGAAAAGTTGCTATTAAATACAGCCTACAACAATCTGAAAATATTTAGAAAGCCAAAGTTCCTGATAGGAGACTATGTTTGCATCATTAAACATAAACACGTTTTTGAAAAAGGCTGCACGCCGAATTGGACTACAGAAATTTTTAAAATTAAAAATATTAGAATTACAAACCCACCGACGTATATTCTTGAAGACTACCAGGGAAACACAATTGGAGGAGGACTTTACGAAAGCGAACTATTGAAAACAAAATATCCCAGCACACACCTTGTAGAAAAAGTTTTAAAAACTAAAGGGAGCAAAGTCTTTGTCAAGTGGCTAGGGTTTTCCAATAAACATAATTCTTGGATCGATAGTAATGAAATTTTGTAAATAAATTTTCTTGTATAAAAAAATTCCTTTGTGTGTTTTTATTTCATTAGTTGGCCAACATTCAAGATGTCAATAACCCTTACCCTAAGTGGAAACAAATCCATTTTATCGACTGATTATATTCCGCCTATAGATTTAGATGGGAAGTATGTATGCGGTCTCCTTGACTCTTATAGCTACAAAACCATACCAAACGTTGACCATGAAAATAATTTATTTCACATCGGAGACCATACAATTGAAATTCCTGTTGGTTCATATGAGCTCGACGATATTGCCGAGTACATTAAAAATAAATATTTTAGTATAGTGCCACATGAGAAGCTGCATGAGAAACTAGAAATAGCCGCCAACCCAAATACACTGCAAGCAATCGTAGGGTCGAGTGAACATAAAATTTTCTTTAATAAAGAACGAAGCATTGGTTCACTGTTGGGCTTCAGTAAAAAAGTATTGGAAGCAGGAAAACTGCACACTTCCGACTTGCCTGTGACTATAACAAAGATCAATGTTATACACATTGAGTGTGACATTATAAGCGGTTCATATATTAACAACACACCGGCGCATACAATTAATATGTTTGCACTGAGTGTCAGTCCTGGGTATAAAATAGATGAGATTCCGAAAAATTTTATCTATTTACCATTAAACACCAGACAGATAAGTTCGATTACAGTAAAAATTGTTGATCAAAGCGGTAACCTAGTTAATTTTTGTGGAGAAACTATAACCCTCAGACTACATTTAAAACCGCAAGAATAATGATTATCTCTAATAAAAGCGCTTACATGGGTGTACCAGCATTCACTTCTACTTTGCCATTTGAAGTAACAAGGTCACAGAAGCCACAGACAACACCTAACGCAAAAAGTTGACATATAAAGAGTGTCTAAAATCTTTGGGTTTTCAACTAAAAAGAAACTAAATTAAAATGAGTCAAATACTTGATGTTGTACAAAAACCACTATATGATGAAAGCATTATTAAAAAGGAATACCATAGCTACTCGTCATATCAATCGTATTAAAGCAATGATGAGATAAGGATTGCAGTTCAAAACCAAGATCTATACGTTTTATCCAGTGAGAGTTTAATTTATATTGAAGGTAGAGTCACCTCGGAAAATGGATATGCAACTTCAAGCGCAAAATTAAAAAACAATTGTATGGCATTCATGTTTGATGAAATTCGCTATGAGATGAATGGATTGGAGATTGATCGTACACGTCACTTGGGTGTAACTACAACACTGAGAAATTACGTCTCTTTGAGTCCGACTGAGAGTAATACACTGAAAAATGCTGGTTGGTTTACAAAGAATGAAGTTGAAATAAAGGATGGATATTTTAATTTTTGTACACCGTTGAAAACGCTACTGGGCTTTGCTGAAGACTTTAATAAAATTATCGTAAATTCTAAACATGAACTTGTACTACTGCGTTCGAAATCAGACAAAAATGCTATTTCTTCAAGTGTTGCAACCGAAAAATTAAAACTGAGTATAATAAATATTACATGGAAAATTCCTCATGTGCAGTTGGCTGATTTTGCTAGTCTACAACTCTTTCAAATAATTCAAAGCGAACAACCTTTATCAATAGCATTCCGCAGTTGGGATTGTAATTTCAATCCATGACTTGCTCAAGGAAGCAACCACCTGTGGAACGTTAAATTATCTGCGCGGAATGAAAGACCACGCTTTATACTGATTGCTTTTCGAAGAGACAACAAGTTTCAACATTGCCATTTGTCTGATGTTAAAGTGCATTTAAACTCTGATACATATCCGTATGACGTCAATCTGAATTTCGATCGTGATCGCTATGCTACGCTGTACGATATGTACATAAAATTTCAACAAAGCTATTTTAATCGTGAATCTCAAACTCTGTTGCTGCCTGGAGATTTCAAAGATACTTCACCGATAATTGTAGTGGATGTTAGTCATCAAAACGAAGCGATTAAAAGCGGTCCGATTGATATTAGAATTGAATTTAAGACATCAAAGAATAATCCAGCCAACACATCAGCCTATTGTGTACTCATACACGACAAAATAATTGAATATACACCAACGACTGGTGAAATTAAAAAAGTCGTCTAAGTGCAAATGGAGAATGACAAATTTATTACTCTGGATGTGCAGGGTTTCAAAGGCAATTTTAATGAATTTATCGTCACAGAGTTGGCACTCATCTTCAGCTTTAATGAGTACCAGAATTTTGTTATTAGACCGCCATATGGATTTAACAAATTAACACGCCAGTCCCAAAAACAAGTACACTGGTTATATCGTAATCATAATGGTTTCAAATGGAATGATGGCTTCATCGACTATTGTAGTGTAAAACATTTCGTGAAGCAAAATCTTAAAAATATACCCGTGTACGGGAGCTGAAAAATCTAAATGGGTTGAAGAACTTTTAGACGCGCCCGTATTTAACATTGAAGAGATCGGATGAAGCAACTTTGAAATTCTTCGAGATACATACTTACTACAAAAGGTGTGCCATTCCCATAATGGCTGTTGTCCCCTTCAAAATGCTTTGCTATTAAGAAAATTCCTAAATTCCTTCAATAAATAAAGAAGAAAATGTTTACAAGTTCATATTTACACTTTTTTAATTTATAAAATTTCTTAACCTAACAATTGTAAACTTAATGTCTATATTTACAATATTTACAATATATACATTAATAAAAATTGTTTATAAAATTAAGTTATTTTTGTTTAGATTTGAAATTATTTCATACTTATTATTAAAAATTAAATTTAATTATTAATAATTTAAATTATTAAAAATATCATCGTCTATGTCTAGTTGCATTTCTAAATCTGTTTTGTGATGGCCCCACGTATAAGTGTGGATGCCATCACTTCTAACATAACGCTTATCATCACTAGAACTTAAAGCTATCTTATGAACTAACTGCGTATATATATTATGAATCTTACTTCTAAATATATACGTATTACCATAAACTATATTCTTATTTACTAGACAATTCCTATAATCACTAAGACTTAACCTACCTAATACTAATTTTTTTACTCCCTTAGCCTTTTTTATTTCTTTGCTATTTACAGTGGCTATGGAGTAAATTTTTTGAGCGGAGGCCTATGAACTCCCTCAATATTTTCCCTACACTCATCCTTCATCATGCCGAGGACTTTGGCATTCCTTTGGGGAAAATTGTATACATTGTCCTCCGGATATTCGAATGTATCGAATTTTGATTCGACAGAATCTCGAATATCGCTATAAAAATCTAGAGTCTTGACAAGCACCAAAAATCCTAAATAAATAGGCTTGTTGTAAACGGTGAGAATCCTACTCATTTGAATCGCAATCATGTCTTCTGTGAATTGTGAAGAGCTGTGAAAATTGGATTTAACAACTAGAGCGCGAACTCCCAATCGCTTTCCTCGACTTTCCCAGCTATTCACAATCTTGACATCTTTCCGTTTATAAATAAATATTGCGACATTGCCCAACCGTATAGGTTATTGGCATCCAAATACATGAAGTATTCTGACGGCTTACTTGAATCGTAATCCGTCATATACTTATTATTTGCCTTTGAATGCCTCTTGCTACATTGAACGGCTTACTTGAATCGTAATCCGTCATATACTTATTATTTGCCTTTGAATGCCTCTTGCTACATTGAACAATGCCGCCCCGTATGCCCTTCTGTCCGAAAAGATACATATCAACGTCAGTAAGCAGCTCCAGTTCTATGTTGGTTGTTTTCAACATTGCATCCCAAGACAAACCTGGAGCCGTGTAGTACTAAAAGGATCCAGATTGTAAATATTTTTGCACACGTTTCTGAAATTTTCAAGTATTGAAAACTTGCCAAACTCTTTGAGCATGCTCATAATCCTTCAGTGTACATTCTGCACCAGTCAATCGACTGAAGAAATCAGCCCGAGTAGGAAGGCTGGTTTCTTCCAGGCGATCAACTGAATTGATGTATTCATATGGGAATACACCTTTCCTCCTGAGAAGATTAAATTCTTCATCGTTTGGATACATTTGGCGCACTGCATGAAAATCATTAGGTGTAAGATTTTGCGCCAATCTATCGAACCTGGAAGCCATAAAGCGAAAAGAATCCAAGAACCTGAGTTCAATGGTCTTCTTTTAGCTTACGCGTATCCTCTTCGACAGGGATAGTACAACTCTTTATTTAGGGGGATAACATTTATATCCCCCTCAAATGAATTGAGTTCCTTAATAAATAAGTGGTAGTCATAGCCAGAAAAATTGTGGAAAAATATAGGGATAAAATGTGCAATTTGGTATTTCAAATTGCACTCATTGTGTGCTGGACCCCTATACTTTCCCGTTAAATCGCAGTGATCTGCCACCCTATCTGCCCCCAATGTTCACAAATGTGACAGACATTGTACTCAGACTGATGTCTGAGTTCTCCCGAACCCAAGGGAGTCATAGGCCTCACGACACTCAAATAATTGTTGTAAATTTCTATACAATCCCCCACCAAACTTTGAATAAATTTAGTGGGGCATTCTCACCCGTATATACAACAAACTTATTTAAATTACTATTATACTTACAAACTATGTAGTAACTAAAAGCTATTGGTATGTGCTTCTGCACATTACTACTATTTAAACTTACATCTACACTACTACATTTCTTAATATGCACTCGAAATCGCTATAAACTACAAACGGTACATCTAACTTACGTTCTAAATTCTTAAAACTAAGTGATGCCTCCTCCTGTTGGGACATCACCGTCACCACCTTTTTGCATATCTCCTTGTGCTGCTCTGCAGTAGTCTCTTTGTGAGAGTACTGCAGGCAGCTGTTGCAGAAGAATAATCTACCTTTATGTGCCGTTTGTTGATATTTTATTAATCTGAAAAGAGAAAAGAGTAAAAACACAAAATTAGTGTTATGAAAATCATTAATCATTAGTTTTAATTTAAATTACCTTGACATGCTCTTTATCCACAAGTAGTGGGACCGCTCCTCCTCCTGAATTAGCAGGAGGTTTATGTGGGAGGACTTCTCCTGCTTGGTGGAGTAATAAGTTCCCACGATGCTCCCGATCTCCTCATCGTATCCAAACACATTTACACTGATGTTTGGATTTATTTCCTCGAATCGAGAGACTTTATTCAACAGCAGCGTGAACGTTAATGCGTTGAAATTCAACGACACACCATTCTCCAATACTATTAAATGCTCTTCAATATTATTAATATGATAGCTGAAAGATCTATGTGGATTGCAATCACATGGGTTTACGGTTGATATTATAGCCCACTTGAAGCAGAATGCGTCGTCATTTTTAACATTGACACACGCATGCTTCTCCTGCAGCTTCTTTAGGAGTGGGATGTACGACGATCCCTTCAGAGGCCGATATTGGTTCACATTAACCTCCAAATGGCGTATTTTAACCAGCGACCAGCCACTGTCCCTTTCCTGGAACTCGGAGATTTTGTTCCGTAGCTGGTCGTGCATATCATTATAGATATTTCCCAACTCTTCGGTTCGGTTAATCATTATCATTTTCGATTGAAATGATTTAATTTCAACAATCATTTCGTCATCATTAGTTATTTTAACATACTCAGCATATATCTCCATATTGAATTTATATGCTGAGTGTTTCATTAATAACGTTCGCAGAGCAGCCAAAAATGCCTCCTCAGCCTTTTTAAAAAACAGATATGAGCAAACCCTCATCATCATTCTCCAACACATATGTTTCAATTCTGCCATTAAAGGCAGACTTTATTAATTTTAAATGTCCGTTTGCAGTTGGGGCAACGAATATGAGCTGGTAATGATGATGATGCTGTTGATGTTGAAGGCTGAGGATTGGTTACATACGCTGCTGTTGCTACTGACGATGATGATGAATGAGGGTGAAATTTAGTATTATGCCTCTGAAGGGCATCGCGTCGAGAAAATTTTATCCCACATTCGCTGCAATCGAATGCCTGCTTCTCAATGTGTCGTTTTATGCTGCGCTTTTCAGAAAAGATCTGACCACACTCGCTACAAATAGAGCCTTTCATGCTGTTGTTGGCCGCCATGGTAGTAGTGGTGATGTTGTTGATGTTGGTTTTATTGATGTTGTTGGTTTTATTGATTTTGTTGTTGTTGGTTTTATTGATGTTGTTGTTGTTGGTTTTATTGATGTTGTTGTTGTTGTTTCTGCTGTTGTTGATGTTGGTGCTGTTCTTGCTGTAGATTTTGTAAATTAAAGGTGTTGAGTGTAGGTATGAGTCAGTAATAAATGGAACGTTAGCGAGAGCACGTCGTTTTATTGCCTTCGCAAGCACCAAAAGGAATCGCAAGTAAATACAAATCGCCGCAACATTTTTATGGTCCTTCGAGCCGGATTGTGTGTTAAAGTAACTAAACGCTTATACTTAATAATAATATAAAAGAAATATATTAGACAACAGCCATTTCATTCGCCGTTAATCGTTGTGCTCAGTTAGTTGTTGTACTCAGTTAATGTTCTCAGAATGGCAACAAAGAATGTCAAAATTCGTGACTCTGCTCGCTGTGCATTTGAAAGGTATTTGTCGAAAAAGCAAAGAAGACACTCTCATTAGATGTGGAAACCTGTTCAAGCTATTTACAGCTATTCAGTGAGCAGTGGGAAAGATTCAAGCAATCGCAAGAGGCAGTAGAAATTGTCTGTGGAACGGAGGAAGCTTTAGAAGAAAAATCAAGTCAACGCGGACTGACTGAGGTGCGTTATACAACAGCACAGGCTAATTTCAATCGAATAATGAAAGTGTTGAGTGAGCCTGCAACAACGGGCAACGCTCCTACTCAGGTGTGTGCATCTATACGGTTACCGAAAATGGAACTGCCCAAGTTCTCAGGTGAGCCCACTGAATGGATTCAGTTTTGTGATGCTCTTTGCTCTTTAGTTGACGGAAACGAAAACCTAGCGAATAGTCAGAAGCTGCATTATCTTCGAAGCTGTTGACTGTAACTGGGGAAGCGTTGACTGTAATTAGTTGTCTGCGAACATGCGATGCAAATTACGCAGAAGCTTGGGACTTGCTCAAGTCGCGCTACAAAGTAGTACGAGTCATCATAGAGAGCCATCTTCGTGGAATAACTACAATAAAACAAGCAAATTTTGATTCAGTATTGTTATTAAGGAGGTGCTGGATACAATTCTGCAGCATGTGGTTGCATTAAAGGCATTAGGGCGGCCCGTACAATTTTGGGATGACAAGTGTTTACTGTTCATATTGTAAAGGCTTTCACAGAATTTATAGTTGTGAAGAGTTTTTAGGCTTATCCACCAACGCGAGAATAGAGTTTATAAAAGCTAATCGAGCCCGCTTAAATTGTTTATGCAAAGGTCATTTAAAAAACAGATGCCGCAGTTATTCGGTATGCCGCATTTGTCAACAGCGTCACCATACGCTCATTCATGATGCCGATTTTAAAGTCAGGGACGGACAAGTCGAGGCAACTGTCACCGAAGACAACGAGTCCTCCACGGCGCTCGCTATTACTGCCGAGCCTGATAAGAGTTCCGCGACGTCCTTCATCGCCACAGCGTTGCCGTTCGCTGTAACAAAGCTTAGCGAACCGCCTAAAGGGTCAATAGCCACCATCAGTCATATATCGCACTTCGAAACAGAGCCAAATGCTGTTCTCTTAGCTACTGTCGCGAGTCCAAGATTGTTGTGGTAGGTGGCAAACTGCATGTATATTGTTTGATACTGGATCGCACGCTTCGGTCGTATCTGAATCTTGCGCTCAACGTCTACAAGTACCAAGAAGGTCGTCGTCGGTTTTTGTCACTGGAATCGGTTCTGCACGAGGAGGGCGGGTGAAATATCATTAACACTGTCGCCCGTGCTAACAACTCAGCGTTTTTCCATTAATTAACTTATTTTACAACGAATTACGAATGATTTGCCAACTACGGAAATTTCTACTTCTTCATGGCCACATATGGAAAAACTGCCGCTTGCTGATCCAGAGTATATGAAACCAGGACCTATAGATGTTCTTGTTGGCATGGATACAATGGACCAGTTCATAATCCCAGAAGTGTGTAAGGGCGCTCCAGGAAGACCCATGGCTCAACGCACAGTGTTTGGCTGGACACTTTTTGGCCGCGTAAGTGGTGCGCAGCATTCAATGAGACTGGTGAACACTTTACTTTGCGACACCAATTAGAAGAGTTGCCGAAAATGAAACATTTCACAGCTGAAGAAATGTTTTGTGAAGACTCTTTTGAGTTAACGCATCGCCGTACGCTTGAAGGCCGGTTTATCGTTGAACTACCGTTAAAGCCCAACGTACCTCTTGGAGAGTCCCGCAATGGCGCAGTCCGCAATTTAATACAAATGGAGAGACGTTTTGCAATTAACAAAGATTTGCGTAATCGTTACAATGAGTTTATGCAGGAATTACTGGATATGAAGCATATGGAGCCCGTATCTTATAGTCCAAATAATTGCTATTATATGCCGCATCACGCGGTGCTGAAAGAGTCCAGTGCTACCACTAAGCTAAGGGTGGTGTTTAACGCCTCGGCCAAAACGTCCACTGGGCACTCGCTAAACGACGCTTTGATGATTGGACCGCAGCTACAAGACGATCTGTTTTCCCTCCTAGTTCGATTTAGAACTCATCGCTATGCGTTAAGTGCAGATGTGGCGAAGATGTATCGCCAAGTATGCGTCGCTTCAAAACATGTTGATCTACAAAGCATCGTTTGGCGCCCGGATGTATCACTGCCTATTCAAGATTACCGCCTCCTGCGTGTTACGTATGATGTAGCTGCAGCATCGCATTTGGCAGTAAAGTCATTGCAGCAGACCGCGAAGGAAACTGACCATATACATAGAAAATCTGCACGTGCAATTCTTCGGGACATGGATGACTTACTCACTGGCTCCCCAACATATACGGAGTTACAGATGTTGCAAAAGCATATATCCAGCGTGTTAGCCAGTGGGGATTTTGTTGTGTGCGCCTGTTCCGCTGTCACACAAGTGAAAAAAAATTATATAAGTAATATTAATATGTGTTAAGGTTTAGTTTTGGCAACATGATTATTTGTTTTTTTTACTGCTTACCTTGTTTGTGTCAATTTTCGTTGTTTTCGTCCACTGTAATCCGTTAATCAAGAAAGTTCTAGAATCTAGAACTGACCTTGATTTTTGTGTGATCAGTTTTTAGCTTTGTAAAGTTGACGTGTTTTATGTCTAGCTGTAAGTATGTACTTACCTGTCGTGCTCACCTTAGCTAAGCAGCACAGGAGTGGGCCCTGCAGCATTTCGCTAACCTTCTGCTTAGAAGTTGTGAGTAGGTGGCTGAGGAGTGCGTATGTGCGTGTGTACGTGTTATGTGCATGAGAAGAGTGGGAGTTTTTGGTTGATTAAAAAGTGTCTGGGGTGGGTGAAGTCAGAACGTTTGTGGCAGTCAGTAGAGTCAGTCAGAGTGAAATCAGAGTGAACGAGGACCTAGAAAGAAAAAGTAAAAAAAAGGTTAAAAAAAAACTAAGGAACCTGCATCTGTGGTAATTTTATTTGGGAATAACTAATACGAGAATTGCTCAGCTCAATGTGTGTTGCAAAGTATTGGATTTTAATTTATAAAAGAAAAGAACACGATGGAGTCTGGTGCAGATTGGAAGATGCCACAAAAAAATAAAAAAAAAGGAGTGAACTAAATTGAGTTTTGAGTTGTGAAGTAAAAAAAGGAAGCCTGTATTTTAAACAAGAAGTCTGGAAAGGAGGTCTGGCGGAGAGAGGGCCCGGTCTGGTGTAGCGGAGGAACAGTTGGAGTGTTACATATTTTTTTTTATTTGCTCTTGGTATCTTACTATAATATGTACAATCCAGTTTTTTTCTAGAAATTATAGCCTCAGTCAGTGCTTTTATAAACACTTTTAATTTTCATTTTTTTGAATTGAAGAAAACTGTATTACCTTTATGATTTTGAATTTAAAAACAAAAAAAAAACAAAACAAAATAACTGGAATTGCCTGAAATTTTAGAAATAGGAGTTTAATTGGATATTGAATTTGTATTAGGTTGAAGGAAAATTGTATTAACCTGTATTATTTTCTTATTGTACTATCAATATAATTAATTGAAATAAATTGGAATTAAAATTGAAATTTAAATTTAACGAAATTTAGCAATAAATATACACATACCTATAAACGACAACCAATACGAAGATTTTTAGATTTTTTTTTTGGCAACTTATATCGGTGATGCCCTGAAGGGGACCGGGGTTTTTTTTTTTTGGTCTTTCCCTTGATCAGCAGCATGCATTGCTAAACACAAAGCATTTGGGATGATGTGCAGGGGGACCTGAACGGAGGGAGCCGGAGCTCCTGGTTGTGATGTACGGACCAAAATGACGGACGGACAGAAATGAGACTTTTGACTGAATCAGTGGCGGGGGATCACACTAACAACGCTGGAGCCAGAGTGTGATCCATGATTGTGACCTTGTTGGTCACAAGAGAGGTGGGTTGGCTCCACCACTGACGGACAGGACGATAGGGTTTGTGATGTCTTGTGTCGTTTGGGGTGAATGTGTGCAGGTGATGGTATGAGTGGGGTGAGGTAAGTGAGTGGTGGGGAAATGGTTGGGAATTTGTGAGATGACAGGGTGATAGGATAAGGTGAAAGGGCGCTCTCATCACATGCACGACGGGTGCATGGGACTTCTTTTCCTCATTCTCTTTCTTTCTTACCCTCCTTTAATTTCCTCTTTCCTCTCTTCCACTATTTCCCCTTCTTTGTAAACTTTTTTCTTGTTCTTTATATATATATATATATATATATATATATATATATAAAAGAACAAGAAAAAAGTTTACAAAGAAGGGGAAATAGTGGAAGAGAGGAAAGAGGATATATACCTATATATATATATATATATATATATATATATATATATATATATATATATATATATATATATATATATATATATATATATATATATATATATATATATATATATATATATATATATATATATATATATATATATATATATATATATATATATATATATATATATATATATATATATATATATATATATATATATATAGAACAAGATATATAAAGAACAAGAAAAAGTTTATATATATATATATATATATATATATATATATATATATATATATATATATATATATATATATATATATATATATATATATATATATATATATATATATATATAAACAAAATTATTTATGGCAAAAAATTTTGCTGTGAGTTATGGTGGCAACAACCCCCCAATAGCCGGCGAGCTGAGCCGCTGCCATCGTGCCACTGCCACCTGAACCAGGCCCACAACAAATGGCGCCCAACGGTTTTTTTCTTCACCCTTCTATCATTTCTTATCATACTTCTGCTATTTCTTTTTTTTGTGTGGACGGTTTGGCAATCTCAGTTGCTGCCTCAAACCACAAGGATCCGATCATGTGGGATTTTGTGGTAGCGGTTGGAGTTGCCAGGTTTTCTGGTGGTGGGAGTTTTTGAGATCGGGTTCCTTCTGACAGCACCAGTGGTGTCGGAAGTGGTGCCGGTCGCGGGGATTCTCGCATGGGGTTGACGAAGGTGAGTTACTGGCGGGCCGCTGCTGGTATAGCAGCTTTTCACGGCGTGTGCTGTGAGGCGGGTCGCCGGAAATCTCACTGGGGCTAAGATGCTGCGGGGGCGTGGCATCCAGCGCAGTAGCTTTGGCGAAATGATGTAGTGTTACGTTCCAAGTCTGCAGCATAGACTGACAGGGGGTTTTTGTGGGATTTAGAGGACGTGACGGGACATGACTAACTCACACGACCGGGTGTTTGACTTCCTCTATGGCCAGCTCAAGCACATCAGCCTAAGCACATAAACAGTATTGATTTCATTATTTATGTTTTTTTAGAGGATCTTCGGTTTAGGTTGCATTTTTTTCTTTTTGTTTTTTTAATTCTTAGTTTTTTTGGCCATTTTTGAATTAATTTTTGAATATAGTACAAGTATTATTTCATTCGGAGTGGTTTTTCTTTTCCTTCTGATTTGAGCCGCAGGTTTTTTTTAATTGATTTTTGAGTTCAATCCGAGCCACTTTAAAGACAGAATCTTTCTGGCATCGATTTGAATAAGGTGAGTGGGCGTGTGAGAGAGGAGTGAGTGGATTGGAGTAGGGTGCTCAGTGTATGGAGGAGCGTGAATCTGGGCGGGATCTCGGCATAAGGAGACCGATCCCCAGGAGTGTTAGCAGGGCTTTGGAAACTCAATTAGTTGGCTCAGTACTCAACCAAATAGACACCGGGATACCGCGCCGAGTAGATTTTGTCCCTGTGAACTATTTTGACAGGTGTGCTGATCTGGTGTTTGGACGGTCGAGCTTTGGTGTCAGGCAGCAGCCGGATTTGCGGTCGTGCAGGTGCAGGACCCTTCAGCGGACTCCGTTAGTTTTAGTCAGAAGCTGGAAAAGCTGTCTGAGATGTCGGAAGAAAATCCTCCACAGGTCCCGTCTCCAGGCGTAGAAGCAGCTGATCAACTTCGCGGTTCGGCATCAGGTGGCGGTGCGGCGTCGGCTGCCGGATCTGACCGCTTAAGTCAGATGATGGCCATGCTGATGCAGCAGAACCAAATGATGGTGAACTGCGGAGAAGAGATGCAGCGAATGCGTGGAGACGTGGCTTTGCTGGGTAGGAGGGTGGCCGCAGTGGAGGCGCCGGCGGTTCGCAATCCGGAAGGAATGGAGCCAGTTGGTGCCTCTACTCCTGGCCTCGGCGACGCTGGGACGGTTCCGCGGAGGGACACTGTGGGGCTGAGGGACTCGCAGGTCGATCGGCGGTCGGGTGGTCGGAGGCCGAGACCATCGGATGGTCCTTCGACAATGTACAGCCGCAGTGAGGTGGAGGGGCGGAAGAGAGTTGATCTTGACAAGTGGCATGTCAAGTTCGACGGCTCTTGTAAGGAAATGACAGTGGAAAGCTTGTGTTCCGTATCGAGAAGTTATGCGAGCAGTACGAAGTCTCATACGGGCAGCTCTTCACCGAGTTCCACTGCCTCGTCACCGGAGCTGCAGCTAAGTGGTACTGGCAGCTGCTCGAGGACCATGAGGGGGATCCGGCCTTTGACTATTTTGACCTCAAGAAGGAGCTCCTCAGCCATTTCAGAGCTGCCGACTCAGATTACGAGATCATAAGGGAGATTATGGACCGTAAGCAACAGAGTGCAGAAAGTTTTGAAGAGTTTTACTCTGAGGTCCATGATCTCACCTTCCGGCTGCGCAAGAAGATAGATCTGAACGCTTAAGTCAGATGATGGCCATGCTGATGCAGCAGAACCAAATGATGGTGAACTGCGGAGAAGAGATGCAGCGAATGCGTGGAGACGTGGATTTGCTGGGAAGGAGGGTGGCCGCAGTGGAGGCGCCAGAGTGCAGAAAGTTTTGAAGAGTTTTACTCTGAGGTCCATGATCTCACCTTCCGGCTGCGCAAGAAGATATATCTGACCGCTTAAGTCAGATGATGACCATGCTGATGCAGCAGAACCAAATGATGGTGAACTGCGGAGAAGAGATGCAGCGAATGCGTGGAGACGTGGCTTTGCTGGGTAGGAGGGTGGCCGCAGTGGAGGCGCCGGCGGTTCGCAATCCGGAAGGAATGGAGCCAGTTGGTGCCTCTACTCCTGGCCTCGGCGACGCTGGGACGGTTCCGCGGAGGGACACTGTGGGGCTGAGGGACTCGCAGGTCGATCGGCGGTCGGGTGGTCGGAGGCCGAGACCATCGGATGGTCCTTCGACAATGTACAGCCGCAGTGAGGTGGAGGGGCGGAAGAGAGTTGATCTTGACAAGTGGCATGTCAAGTTCGACGGCTCTTGTAAGGAAATGACAGTGGAAAGCTTGTGTTCCGTATCGAGAAGTTATGCGAGCAGTACGAAGTCTCATACGGGCAGCTCTTCACCGAGTTCCACTGCCGCGTCACCGGAGCTGCAGCTAAGTGGTACTGGCAGCTGCTCGAGGACCATGAGGGGGATCCGGCCTTTGACTATTTTGACCTCAAGAAGGAGCTCCTCAGACATTTCAGAGCTGCCGACTCAGATTACGAGATCATAAGGGAGATTATGGACCGTAAGCAACAGAGTGCAGAAAGTTTTGAAGAGTTTTACTCTGAGGTCCATGATCTCACCTTCCGGCTGCGCAAGAAGATACCTGAGAGGGATTTGGTGTCCATTGTTAGAGGCAATTTACGGCCTAACCTCGCTAGTCTGACCTTCGCTTCCCAAATTGATAATCTTGCCGACCTGAGGCATGAATGTAAGAGAGCCGAGAAAGTCTTGAGGGAAAACAGGTCGAGAGCGAGGCAGGTAAGCGAGGTGGAGTTTTGCCTTGGGGACGGTGAGCCTGAGGACCAATTAGAGACTTTGGACCTTTCAGATCCAGGACAGGTCCTGCGGGTCGCATCCAGGCCGCCTCTAAGCCCTCTCAGGTACGGGATCCTGGAGTTGTGTCAACGTCGTATCCGTTAGTGTCTCGTCCATCTACCAACACGCCCAGTCTATTGTTGTCATTGTCCAAGGCTACGTCCGTCAGTCCGCAAGCGTCCGGTAATCAAGTGCTTTGTCCGTCCCCCCTTCATTTGAATTTGTGTTTCAGTTGCGGGATGCCGGGTGACCACTTCAAGAAGAATGTGGAGAGGGATGACGCGAAGTGTAAGTCGGCATTCCATGATCTGAAGTGTTTTCTTTGTGGTAGCGATGTGTCCTATTGTGTGTATTGTCAAAAAAACGCGAATCCTGCAGGGAACCCGTGAAACCCTGCGCAAAAGGAGTAATTCCCGGGGAACCTATCAGGGTTCTTCAGAGATAGGATCCCGTCAAATTAGAAAAGCAGGCCGGCCGTCCGGTTAAAAGCCTGCACCAGCGCAAGGTTGAGTACGAGGCTGCAAGAGCAAGGATTTTTGTGAGTGAGGTATGTACCAACCCAAAAGGGAGGAACTACAAAAAAATTGCAAAAATGCGCGAGAAGAGGAAATTATTGAGACGGATTAAAAAAATAATTGTATCCGCCATTATGACGCTGGAAGGCGATAATAGATTTTTCGCTAAGACGAAGGTGGACGGGGATAGCGTTAAGGCTTTGCTAGATTCGGTAGCTTCTGCCAACTGTATCGGAAAGGGCGCTTATGACTTTTTACAAAAACGAAACAGACAAGTCCTTCCGTTAAAGGGGCAGAAAATTAAAACTGCAAATGGTGATGAGACTGCCGTCGAGGGAGTGGTATCACTTCCGGTTGAGTGGGAGGGTTTGACAAAGGACATGGATTTTCTCGTAGTTCCGGCTTTACAGCAAGATTTTTATTTTGGGGTTGACTTCTGGCGAACCTTCGGGTTGTCAGTAATTAGTAGGTGCCCAAGTGTTTGTGTGAGAGGCGTAACCGGTCCAGCGTCTGTGAGCGGACTGGTACCGACATCAACGGACCTGACCTTTGGGATGGAGCGACATTTCCTCACTAGCGAGCAAGCCGTGAGGAAATGTCGCTCTGTTGCTGTTCTGGGTCTTGGGCGAACATGGAGGAGCACGTAATAGAGGTGGTGGACGAGCAGCTTCCCGTGAAGCAGCGTCATTATCTATCTGTATCTATAGCATTACCTATCTCGCCCGCGATCCAGAAGCTGATCTTTGATTAACTTGACCGGATGCTGAGTCTGGGGGTCATCGAGGTCAGCAACAGCAGCTGGAGCTCCCCAGTTCCGTTGGTGAGGAAAGAGACGAAGAACCGACTGTGTCTTGATGCAAGAAGACTAAATGAACGAACGGTAAAGGACGCATACCCGTTACCTCACATTGAGAGCATCCTTAGCAGACTGCAAGACACGCGGTACATCAGTGCGATTGATCTGAAGGACGCATTCTGGCAGATTCCGCTGGAGGAACAGTCGAGGGGTAAGACGGCGTTCACCGTTCCGGGAAGGCCACTGTATCAGTTCTACACTGTATTCAGTGATGCCTTTTGGGCTATGCAACGCCGCGCAGCGAATGTGTAGGCTGATGGACAAAGTCATTCCCTCTGTCTTGCGGGAGAATGTCTTTGTCTACCTCGACGATCTTCTCGTGTGTTCTGCCAGTTTCGACTCGCATCTTGCGCTGTTGGACCGGGTGGCCAAATGTCTGAGGGATGCCAAACTGACCATCAACGTCGAAAAAGCAAGTTTTGCTTCAAGGAAGTGAGGTATCTGGGCTATGTTGTCGGGAACGGGTGCATCAGGACCGACAGCCGGAAGGTGGAGGCAATTGACGAGTTTCCAGAGCCCAGGACGGCTAAACAGTTGAGGAGGTTCCTAGGCATGTCCGGCTGGTACCGACGATTCATTAAAGACTACGCGACGGTAGCTGCCCCGCTACATGACTGTTTGAAGAAGGACTAACTGAGGAAGTTCTCCTTAACTGACGATGCAAAGCTGGCCTTTGACAGGCTTAAAAAGAGTCTCATCTCAGCGCCAGTTTTGACGAATCCGGACTTTGACAGGCCCTTTTATATACAATGCGATGCCTCGACGCAAGGACTAGGGGGAGTACTCTTCCAAATGGATGACGAAGGGAATGAGCATCCGATTGCCTACATGTCTGCAAATCTCAATAAGGCTCAAAGGAATTATAGTGTCACTGAGCTGGAGTGTTATGCAGCGATATTGAGCGTAAAGAAGTTCCGACCTTATGTGGAAGGACTACCCTTCACCATAATTACGGATCACGCAAGCTTGAAGTGGTTGATGAGTCAAAATGACCTGTCTGGCAGGCTTGCCAGATGGAGTTTAAAACTTCAAGCGTACAATTTTAATATTGAGAACCGGAAAGGAGCTCAAAATGTGGTGTCTGATGCTCTTTCCCCGATTTACATGAAAGAGTTAGGACGGATGAACAGGTTTTGGAGGTAGACCTCAGCTCCCCAGCTGAGGACCTGAGGGAGAGCATTACGAAGAACCAGGACCAACTGCCTGATCTACTAGTTTCGGACGGTTACGTGTACAGACGGACGGCGTTTATGACTCGGGACGTGGTACAGGAGGACCATGCCTGGCAGCTGTGGGTACCTACTGAGCTGCGTTCTTTTGGAGGCTTGTCATTTTTCCCCTTCCGCTGGACATGGAGGAACACACAAGACGCTGGCCCGGTTAACGCAAAAGTATTATTGGCCGGGAATGGTAAAAAATGTGCAATTCTTGATTAAGAACTGTGATATATGCATAGAAAGTAAGGCCGCTAATGCTATGCGTCGTCCCCGGATGGGGGAACAATATATCACTGAACGATCCTTCCAGCGTCTCTATATTGATTCCATGGGCCCATATCCCAGAACAAAGAATGGAAATACTGTTTTGTTTGTGTGTTTAGACCATTTTTCAAAGTTCGTTTTCCTCCAACCCATGCGTCAAGCCACCACCGTGAATGTTGTGGAGTATTTAGAAAGTAGTGCGTTTCATGTCTTTGGCGTCCCTGAGTTCGTCCATTCTGACAATGGCAAACAGTTTGAGTCCGAGTCGTTTAAGTCGTTATTATCCAAGTATGGGGCTAAGCATGTGAGGACTCTTCTCCGCAGGCGAACGCTTCTCAGCGGGTTAACCGATTAGTGTTGGAGATGTTGCGTTCGTTTGTGGGGGAAGACCAACGCCACTGGGACGCACATGTTAGTGACGCGGCCTTTGCGCTAAGGAGTGTAGTCCATCGTTCGATTGGCATAGCGCCCTACTACGCGGTGTTCGGGGCTCAGTTAGTGCAACATGCAGGCGCCTATGGGCTCATGAGAAGGGTCAATGCTATTAAGGATGACGAGTGTGTCGTAACACATCCGGCTGATAAGCAGCAGTTGATCCGGCAAAAGGTGTTTGAAGCATTAAAGTCAGCTCATGAGAGAAGTGCAAGAGCGTATAACACGCGTAGTAGGGATATATGTTTTCATGTTGGACAACTGGTATACTGCCGCGACTTCAAGCTAAGTAACCAAGTGGAGGGTTACAATGCCAAGTTGGCCCCAGCAAATGTAAAATGCATTATCCAGAAGAAGATTAGCAATTCGCTATATGCGCTGGGAACGTTAAGTGGTAAGAGGTTAGGCGTATACCACGCTAAAGATTTGTTTGTGTCGGAAATTTTGTGGTAATCGCGTCTTGGGTTTATATGTAAATTTTGTCAGGTGGATGTAACTATTTGTCAATTTGTGTTATTTATTTATTTATTTATTTTGGTAATTATACATTTATTTATTTATTTATGTATTTATTTATTTTGGTAATTATACATTTATTTATTTATAGTATTTATTTTTTTATTTGTTTATTATTTTTATTTTATTTCTTGACTCGTTTTTGTAAATTCTTACTGACCATTATTATTTATTTATTACTGTGACATTTTGCTTGACTATTCAATTGATCTAGTGATATTCTATCTGTGATATTTTATTTGAGTAAGCCTAGATTTGTAAGTAGGGTAGTGCAATATTTAGGATAGTTAGGTTTATGGGCCAGTGCAATGGCAGGGGAGCTGGGTGAGGGCAGTGGGTGTTGTGTCCTGTTTGAGATAGGTGGCAGTAGTCTTCTTGGGCTAGCTCAGCTAAAGATTCATAGAGCATGAGTGTGGGTCGAGGCCACACGTGCGAGTGGGCAGTGAAACAGGCTTCACATCGATTTTTTACGAACACGCTCCATGCTGCAAGCAGCATCGGCGGCTTCGAGCCTGTTGTGTGCGCCTGTTCCGCTGTCACACAAGTGAAAAAAAAATTATATAAGTAATATTAATATGTGTTAAGGTTTAGTTTTGGCAACATGATTATTTATTTTTTTTACTGCTTACCTTGTTTGTGTCAATTTTCGTTGTTTTCGTCCACTGTAATCCGTTAATCAAGAAAGTTCTAGAAGTTGGAACTGACCTTGATTTTTGTGTGGTCACTGCTCTCAGTTTTTAGCTTTGTAAAGTTGATGTGTTTTATGTCTAGCTGTAAGTATGTACTTACCTGTCGTGCTCACCTTAGCTAAGCAGCACAGGAGTGGGTCCTGCAGCATTTCGCTCTCCTTCCGCTTAGAAGTTGTGAGTAGGTGGCTGAGGAGTGCGTATGTGCGTGTGTACGTGTTATGTGCATGAGAAGAGTGGGAGTTTTTGGTTGATTAGAAAGTGTCTGGGGTGGGTGAAGTCAGAACGTTTGTGGCAGTCAGTAGAGTCAGTCAGAGTGAAATCAGAGTGAACGAGGACCTAGAACGAAAAATATAAAAAAAAAGAAAAGGTTTAAAAAAAAACTAACGAACCTGCATCTGTGGTAATTTTATTTGGGAGTAACTAATACGAGAATTGCTCAGCTCAATCTGTGTTGCAAAGTATTGGATTTTAATTTATAAAAGAAAAGAAAACGATGGATGCTGGTGCAGGTTGGAAGATGCAACAAAAAAATAAAAAAAGGAGTGAACTAAATTGAATTTTGAGTTGTGAAGTAAAAAAAAGGAGGCCTGTATTTTAAAACAAGTCTGGAAAGGAGGTCTGGCGGAGAGAGGGCCCGGTCTGGTGTAGCGGAGGAACAGTTGGAGTGCTATATATTTTTTTTTCATTTGCTCTTGGTATCTTACTATAATATGTACAATCCAGTTTTTTTCTAGAAATTATAGCCTCAGGAGCCGCATGGTGGCACCATCAGCAGAATTCCCTACAGGTGAGTACTTATGTCAGTGCTTTTATAAACACTTTTAATTTGAATTATTTTTTAATTGAAGAAAACTGGATTAGCTTTATGGTTTTGAATTTTTTTAAAAAAAAAAAAAAACAAAACAAAATAACTGGAATTGCATGAAATTTTAGTGGAGTTAACATTTGATTTAAAATTTTAAAAATTGGGGTAAAATAAAATAAAAATAAAATTAAATAAAATTTTGATGTTCTGAAATAGGAGTTTAATTGGATATTGAATTTGTATTAGGTTGAAGGAAAATTAATTATTATTAAACTGTATTATTTTCTTATTGTACTATCAATATACTTAATTGAAATAAATTTGAAAAAAAATTGGAACTTGAATTTAACGCAATTTACCAATAAATATACACATAACTATAAACGACAACCAATACGAAGATTTTTAGATTTTTTTTGGCAACTTCCATCGGTGATGCCCTGAAGGGGACCGGGTTTTTTTTTTGGTCTTTCCCTTGATCAGCAGCATGCACTGCTACACACAAAGCATTTGGGTTGATGTGCAGGGGGACCTGAACGGAGGGAGCCGGAGCTCCTGGTTGTGACGTACGGACTAAAATGACGGACGGACAGAAATGAGACTTTTGACTGAATCAGTGGCGGGGGATCACACTAACAACGCTGGAGCCAGAGTGTGATGCATGGTTGTGACCTTGTTGGTCACAAGAGAGGTGGGTTGGCTTCACCACTGACGGACAGGACGATAGGGTTCGTGATGTCTTATGTCGTTTGGTGTGAATGTGTGTAGGTGATGGGAGTGCTGGGTAAGATTGTGCCTGGTTTAGGTGATGGATATGAGTGTGGTGAAGTGAATGGAGGTGGGTGAGTTAAGTGAGTGGTGGGGAAATGGTTGGGAATTTGTGAGATGACAGGGTGATAGGATAAGGTGAAAGCGGCGCTCTCATCACATGCACGACGGGTGCATGGGACTTCTTTTCCTCATTCTCTTTCTTTCTTATCCTCCTTTAATTTCCTCTTTCCTCTCTTCCCCTATTTCCCCTTCTTTCTATAATCTTTTTTCTTGTTCTCTTTTATATATATATAAAAGAGAACAATATATATATATATATATATATATATATATATATATATATATATGTGTATATATATATATTTGTATATATATATATATATACACACACACACACACACATATATATATATATATATATATATATATATATATATATATATATATATATATATATATATATATATATATATATATATATATATATATATATATATATATATATATATATATATATATATATATATATATATATATATATATATATATATATATATATATATATATATATATATATATATAACAACATTATTTTTGGCACGAAATTTTGCTGTGGGTTATGGTGGAAACAACCCCCCTGATTTGGAATACTGAGGATGATTGTTTGTCCTTCACCATAAATCTTAAAGAGCGCCCTCACGTTCTAACCAAAAGAGCATTTTTATCGGATGCAAGCACAATCACTTTAGCATGGTTGCAAGCTCATCCGAAGCGATGGACAACTTTCATTGCAAATCGTGTTTCTGAGATACAGGTCGTGTTACCGTCGGACATCTGGCATCACGTACGCTCTGAACACAATCCGGCGGATTGTGCTTCAAGAGGCTTAACTCCGGCCGAACTGCTGGAACACCGACAGTGGTGGGAGGGACCAGAATTTTTAAAAGATGCATCCCAGTTTTGGAAGCATGGATCTACCGCACAGCATACAACTAATTTGGAAACACGATCGAACAAGCTTGCTGCTCACGTCACAAGCACTGAAGAGCATTGGGAATTGATTACAAATTATTCGTCATACGCAAAATTAAAAAGAATATCTGCATTTGTATTACGGTTTATCGCAAATACTGGAGTTAATTCGCAGTCTTCTAGTCTGAGAACTACTGGGCCACTAAGTTACGATAAGATTAATAATGCAGAAGCAACCTTAATCAGGTATACACAAAACTATTATTATTCTAATGAATGAGTTTTTGCAGGCAGTCGAAGCCCATACCACCACGCAGTCTTTTGCGCTTACAACCATTCCTCGATGAAAGAAAAATTTTGCGCGTAGGAGGTCGATTAAAATATGCAACAGTTACCGTGGATGTTAATCATCCAATTATATTACCGAAGGAATCCCCTCTCTCGAGGCTTATAGTCGAGTCGATACACACGTACACCTTACATGCTAGGCCGCAGATTATGTTAACTGTTTTGCAACGTCGCTTTTGGATAGTAGCGGCTCGCAATTTGATACGCAACGTATATCACAACTGTGTGAAATGCACCAGATTAAATCGCAGTCATGGTCTGCAATCAATGGGGAACCTACCGGCAAGTCGCGCCAATTATTCCTCCAGAATGATCACGCCTGTTTTCTCTTCAAATTGACAAGCTGAAATTCACAGAGGAAAACACAACTCCACGAAACGCAGCCAGTTTCTCCAGCACAATTACACCCGTATTACTCCTCGAAATCACGACACGAGAATTCACGGAGGACAATTTAATTACTACAAAGTACAACTTCTTCGTGAAAAGAAGAAAAGAGAATTATTAAACT
>OV277348.1:71774217-71784217 GCA_922984085.1 Sicus ferrugineus
TGATAATTCTCAGCAGGGAATCTGGTACATTCTTCGCCAGTAGTGCATTAATGATATGCTACCAGTCAGCTGTGTTGAACGCATTCCTTACGTCTAGCGTGATTACTAAGCAATACTTTTTGCTTCCTCCTTTCCACCTGGTTCCTTTTATGGCCTCCTTCGCCACAGATATCACTGCACTAAGAGCATCAATAGTTGAACGGGCTCTTCGAAAACCGAACTGGTTGGCGCTAAGACCTTGATCTCCTTCAGTAAAAGGCAGAAGCCGCTCATAAATTATTTTTTCAAGGGCCTTTCCAACAGTATTAAAGAGACAGATCGGTCTATAAGAGGACGGCTCGCCTGGCGGCCTTCCAGGTTTGGGCAGCAATACCAATTGAATTTTCCAAATCGCCGGAAAAACTCCTTGCCGCAGACAGGATTGCTTGACAGCTGCAAAATGTAGTGGGTAACTCAAAACAGCTGTCTTCAACGCTGCGTTTGGGACAGAATCCGGACCTGGAGCTTTGTTGTGCTGTATTCTTTTAGCCGCCGAAATCACTTCTTCGGATGTCACGACAGCATTATTATTGGCTGGCACTCCCGGGAACAGATTTCTGCGTTCCCGTGGCTGTGGGAATACGGTAGCCACAATTTTTGAAAGAAGTAATGGACACCTTTCCTGGTTGCTGGCTCTTATTTTTCCCATGACTAACCTGTATGCTCTGCCCCAGGGATTTGAGTTGGCTTCCTCGCATAATCTTTTAAAACATTGCGTTTTGGAGCTTCGAATGGCATTTCGGAGCCTTTTTCGTTCCCTTGAGAACTCACTTCGAAGAATAATTCTCTCCATCGCCTGTTTGCAGTGTTAATAACGTCGTCTCGCCTGCAAACACCGAGCGCGAAGAGCTCCAATTTCGGCATTCCACCAATAGGCAGGCCGGCCACGATTTGTTGCCTTCCGTCTGGGCATAGCAGCATCACATGCTTTCGCTAATTGTTTTGCGAGCTGCGCGGCCAGCTCCTCCGCTTCCTCCGGCCACTCATGCTCATCGGCGAACATCATATTAAAAAGTTCTTTGTCCAGAGCGCTCTCCTTCCATCCACAATGTGTTTGGCGAACCCTGCTTGCTCTAGGTTCATTCTGCCGTTGGATGTCTATCACTATTGCCTGATGGTCGCTGAATGTGAACTCCTCACTAACTTGCCAATTTGTGTTCCGCGCCAGTGCGCTGCTGACGAACGTGACGTCAATCACTGACTCCCTATCATTTCTACGGTAGGTGCTTGTTGAGCCAACATTTGCGAGCACGATATTTAGTGTCGAGAATATTTCTAACAAGATCCTTCCCCTCGAGTTGGTGTATCTACTACCCCATTCAGTCGACCAAGCATTAAAATCCCCGGCAACAACTACAGGACTATTGTTTCTTGCGTCGTTCGAAATGTTCATGACAATTGCCTCAAATTCAGCTTCCGTCAGACTAGGCGCTGCATAACAGCTGTAGATGTGAACTCCTGCCACCACGGCATAAGCAAAACCATTACTAATTTGCTGACTGATTTTCTGCACCGGGTGTTTTCCGCATGACCATATTGCCGCTTTTTTGGTGGAATCAGTGATCCATGAGTTGCTCTGCGACGTTCTGTACGGCTCCGATATAATGGCCACATCCGCCCTCTTCTCTCGTACCATCTGCTCGAGCAGGTCTTGAGCTGCTTCACAGTGGTTAAGATTTATTTGTATGAATCTCATTATTTCTCTATTTCGACTGCCTTCTGGTATGCCGCACATCGTCTACTATCTGTTACGTGGTTCACTGTGTCTGTACCATTTTGCGCACATATTAGACATTTGGCCTCTTTACTACAGTTTCTGACAAAATGTCCTTCCTCTCCACATCTTAGGCACAGCTTCGAGCGGTCGATGCCTTTACACGCCGAAGCCACGGTGTGCGTGTGTGTGTGTGTGTGTGTTTTTTTTGTATGACGACCGGAGGTGCGGAATCTTCATAGATACCAGTGGACCGGCCCACTGGCATGCACGATTCACCATCCTTGGTGCCTACGTACTAAACCACACCCCCCCATACACCTCTACCACTCTCCTCCACGGAACTGCCTTTAAGTATTACTTCGTGGAGGCTGGTTAGCAATCATGCTATCTTCGTGTATTTAACTCAGTGCATATTTAACTCAGTGTAATTTTGCTGATGTGCTTCCTTCTATATTTCGGATCCGCTCGGTTCTGCGTAGCTTTACTAACACATTGTTTACATGTGTTTCCACAGTACTCCAGTTCTCTATACTTTGAAGCATGTATCGTATTATTTCCTGAGGTTCCGGAAATTGGAAACAACGCGTTCCAAAACGTGGACATCGGAAAATCACATGCTCGACGTCTTTAACTTCATTCACACAGGTTGGACATTCAGACGAGTTATCATGTCCAAACCTATGTAGGTAACTCCGGTAGCAACCATGACCGGTTAAAAACTGGGTAACGTAGAAATTTACATCACCACGTCGCCTTTTTATCCATTCCTCAATATTCGGTATGAGTCTATAAGACCATCTTCCTTTTGTTGCTCTTGTCCAGCGTTCCTGCCATTCAGCGATTGAGACCGCTCTTTCTTCCAGCACTATTTCTTTCCTTCTAGTCTGATTTTCTCGACTATTTCTTTCCTTCTAGTCTGATTTTCTCGGCATCGATAGTAGACTCGTTTCATTTCGAACGCCAAGATATCAATAGGTATCATTGCTGCTATTACGCATGCAGTGTCGGCGGAAACTGTGCGAAAGCCACTAATCAGATATCAGAGTAATTAAATTGGCAACTTTGTTTCTTTATACACTAATATCTTTTACGAATATACAAATACACACAAACACACACACACACACACACACACACACACACACACACACATATATATATATATATATATATATATATATATATATATATATATATATATATATATATATATATATATATATATATATATATATATATATATATATATATATATGTATATATATATATATATGTATATATATATATATATATATATATATATATATATATATATATATATATATATATATATATATATATATATATATATATATATATATATGCGTGTGTGTGTGTGTGTGTGTTTCAACACAATTTCCAAAAAGAAAAGAACCGACAGAGCAACACAAGCAAATAAAAAAAGGAAAATGTACTAATTTCAACTTGAAGTTGGCTGCAGTTGCCTATCGTGAAGTTGGTAGCCCTTGTTCACTGCTGGCAGTGGCAGTGAACACACACACACACACACACACACACACACACACACACACACACACACACACACACACACACACACACACACACACACACACACACACACACACACACACACACACACACACACACACACACACACACACACACACACACACACACACACACACACACACACACACACACACACACACACACACACACACACACACACACACACACACACACACACACACACACACACACACACACACACACACACACACACACACACACACACACACACACACACACACACACACACACACACACACACACACACACACACACACACACACACACACACACACACACACACACACACACACACACACACACACACACACACACACACACACACACACACACACACACACACACACACACACACACACACACACACACACACACACACACACACACACACACACACACACACACACACACACACACACACACACACACACACACACACACACACACACACACACACACACACACACACACACACACACACACACACACACACACACACACACACACACACACACACACACACACACACACACACACACACACACACACACACACACACACACACACACACACACACACACACACACACACACACACACACACACACACACACACACACACACACACACACACACACACACACACACACACACACACACACACACACACACACACACACACACACACACACACACACACACACACACACACACACACACACACACACACACACACAGGGTGATGAGAGGTGATGAGAAGTGGACGTTCATCACATCGTCTCCTAATAAAAAGTGTTTTTTGCAAGTGAAAACATTGTGATTTGGAGGCTTAAGTGACTTTAACTGAAGTGCGATAGTGCGGTTTCGTGTTGTTAGTAGTGGCTACGCGAATCGCCTTGGACACATTGTCAAGATCCAAAACCAAAAATTTTGGGTTTGGTGAGACTGGGTGCTACTAATTTGCGCGCAATACTTGATCAGCTGATCAGGACAGAGCACTGACAGGTGTTTAGTACGCACTGCTTTATCGGCTCTGGGTCCTTGCTAAGGGAGCTGTCATAAAGTTTTTGGTTGTTGGGCACATCAAAACGTCTATTCAGGTGAGTGCATTGACTATTTACTTATATGGCAGATCATAAAGTACAGGAGCGGAGCACGGGCCCTATTAATTTAGTTGAGGGCCGCCAGTCAAAAAACAATGACGTGGCTGGAGCAGGTGCAGACGATACGGCGCAAAGAAGCACTGATAGCAGCAAGCGTAACCCTCTTACACCAAAAATGGCTTCGCGAACAGGTGACCCGTTTCGAAAAAGTATGCTGGTTGCTCGTTCACCACCGGCAGTAGCAGCAGTAGCAGTGGAGAACCAGAAAGAAAAAGCGGAGAAACAGTCACCTTTTCAGAAGCTGGGAGAGGAGATAAAAGCGTTGGTGGAAATGCTAGAAGAAAATGGTGGTAAAAGAAGGTCGATCCACCAGCCAATGCGGGATACCATTGAAAATATAAGATTGCTATATGACCAATGTGCAATCAAAGATTATGGAGAAGGGGTAATGGAGAAGGGGTAAAAGAAGTACCCAAGGAGTCCAAGTCCTCACAGACATCACCATGGCTGAAGGAGCAAAGGCGCAAACGCGGACAATCCGCAGAAATAATGACGCCAACACCAAAGAGGAGAGCAAAAACTGCAACTGGCGAAAAAAAGACCTCAAAAGCTCCAATGACGCCTTCAACGAATGATGGCAAAAAAGACACGATTGGAGCGATACAGGATACGCAGGGCCAGGATACTGCATGGACCACAGTTGTAAAAAGGAAGGCTGCCCATAAGAGCACTGAAAAAACATTAAAGGTGAAACCAGACGCAATTGTCATTGCAGCAAAAGGCCAGCTTTCCTACGCGGATATTCTACGGCGCATCAAAGCTGACACCAAGCTTAATGATCTCTGTGGTGCTGTAAACAAAATTAGAAGAACGCAGAAAGGAGATCTACTACTTCAACTCAAGGAAGCCGGGGAGAAGGCCGAGCAGTTCAAAACTGTTATTGGTGACACATTGGGAGAGCATGCATCAGTACGCAGTGTAAAGCAGCGAACGGTCCTCGATATAAAGGATGTGGATGAGGTAACTACCAAGGCAGAGGTATACGAGGCTATCAAATCGCAATTTGATGTTCGCGATTTCACAATTGAAAATGTGCTGAGCCTACGAAAATCATATGGTGGCACACAAACAGCCGCAATTAGCGTACCTGTCGACAGTGCGATCAACCTCCTTAAATCCGGAAAGATTAAAATAGGGTGGGTAATTTGTCGAATACGCGAAAGAAAGGAGCTTATAAAATGCTTTAGATGTCTTGAGTTCGGACATACGGCGAAATTCTGCAAAAATGAATGCGATAGATCCAAACGTTGCAGAAAGTGCGGAGAAGAAGGCCATTTTGCAAAGGAGTGCAGTGCTACCCCAAACTGCATGTTTTGTAGAAAAGATAGCACAAAAGATGCGCAACATATTGCCGGTAGCAGCACATGCCCACTATTTAAGATGGCGTTAGCTTCAAAAATGAAATGAAGGTAATTCAGTTAAATTTGAACCACTGTGAGACAGCACAAGACCTTCTCTCCCAATCAGTGATTGAAATGGAAGCCGATCTAGCGCTGCTGAGTGAACCATACAAGGCCCGACAGGACGGAACCTGGATAGAGGACGCGAGTGCGAAAGCAGCAATATGGACATGTGGTTCCTTCATTTTGCATGAGGCGAGCAACCAGTTTGACGGCTTCGTAAGAGCAAATGTGGGTGGCTGTTACTTCTATAGCTGTTATTCTCCACCCAGCTGGACGCAGTCTCGGTTTCAAAACATGTTGGATGAACTTGTTACAGATGCCAGAAATAGGACCCCTGTGATTATCGCTGGCGACTTCAATGCATGGGCAGTTGAATGGGGTAGCAAACATACGAATGCCAGAGGTAGCGCTCTTTTAGAATCCTTTGCTCTATTGAATGTGGAGCTGCTCAACGATGGATTGAAAAGCACGTTTAGGAAAGCTGATGCATCTTCGTTTATAGACCTCACATTTGCTAGTACGGGTTTAGCTCGGTCCACCAAATGGCAAGTAAGTGAGCAGTATACGGGCAGCGATCATCAAGCAGTTGTCTTCCAAATAAAATACCAGAGAAGTATAAGCAGAAAGAAACCAAAATTATCGGGGCCGAAATGGAAGGCTAATACATTCGACAAAGAAATCTTCGAGGAAGAAATCGAATCAGCCAACATGATTTCTGGGTCTGTCGACGAACTCACGCGGGAACTTAACGCGTTGATAAGTAACGCATGTGATGCATCTATGCCTCGAAGGTCAGTTAAAAATAGGAGATCACCCTGCTACTGGTGGAATGACAGAATCCGATCGTTGAGAGCAGACTGTCTAAAATCGCGGCGGAAGTTACAGCGGGCGAGAGGCCGACCCAATTTTTGTGATCGTCTAACTTTATTTAGAGACAAGCGAAATGCACTAAAAAAGGCGATTAAGTCGAGCAAGAAAGAATGTTTCAACAGACTTTGTGAGGAAGCCGACATCAATCCCTGGGGAACGGCATACAAAATAGTTATGAAGAAGATGAGCAATCCAAAAAAGCAGATTACCACTTGCCCGGTAAAACTGCTTAACATAATAGCTACATTGTTTCCACAACGACACGCATCAATGCAAGGTGCGACTATTAGATATGAAACTGGACCTGTTCCGCTAATAACAGTTGAGGAACTTCGGGCTGCCTGTAAAAGAATTGGCGACAGCAAAGCACCCGGCCCGGATGGGTTTCCCAATATAGCAATTAAAACTGCAATTCTTCGAAGGCCAGAAATATTTCTGCACGTATTTCAAAAATGTTTGGATGATGGAGTCTTCCCGAATTCATGGAAGATACAGAAGTTAGGGCTGATTCCGAAACCAGGAAAACCTCCAGACGAGCCCTCGTCATATCGGCCAATATGCCTGCTCGACACACTTGGAAAAATTTTGGAGCGCATAGTATATAATAGGCTTGCGCCAATTGCAGAAAATAATCTTTCCGAACACCAATACGGCTTCAGAAAGTCCCGATCAACGATCGATGCGGTGAAAGCAGTTGTAGATATTGCAAATAACGCCATCTCTGGCGAACGCTGGAAAGGCGGGACGAAAGAATATTGCGCGATCGTTACGCTGGATGTAAAAAATGCTTTCAATTCAGCCAGTTGGAAGCATATTCGACAAGCCCTTAGGAAGATGGAGGCTCCGGGATATATAAGTAATATAATTGCAAGCTATTTAAAAAACAGAAGGCTTATATATGAGAGCGATCGAGGGACTGAATACTACAATATCACTGCAGGCGTCCCGCAAGGTTCCGTGCTTGGTCCCATTCTTTGGAACATCATGTATGATGAGGTCTTGAGACTCCCACTGCCGCAAGAATCTACGATTATCGGATTCGCTGATGATATAGCAATTATAACGGTGGCTAAGCACATACATCAGATCGAAGCTGCAACTAGCTCTTCTATTGCAAAAGTAAAGGAGTGGCTTCAGTCAGTGCAACTAGAATTAGCTGAGCATAAAACGGAGACAATACTTATCAGCAGCCGGAAGATAGTTGAACATATATATGTAAGAGTCGGCGAGAGTACAATTAAATCAAGTTCTTCGCTTAAATATCTCGGAGTCAGGCTGGATGGCAGGCTAAACTTTAAAGACCATATAAGCTATGTCAGTACAAAGGCAGCAAAAATGCAGGTCAGTCTATCAAAAATGCTACCCAACATAGGCGGACCGAAGCCAGCAAGACGGAAGCTACTGGCAAGTGTAGTTACCTCGGTGATTCTCTACGCCTCACCAGTTTGGGCACATGCCCTGGCCACAAAAACACTCAGGAGAAAGCTCACATCGATCTACAGGCTCAGCACTCTGAGGATCATTAGTGGTTTTCGAACGATGTCAGATGAAGCCGCATGCGTCATAGCATCTACGTTGCCTATTGATATTCTAGTGGACGAGATGAAGCGGATTTATGAACGCAGATCAACCAGAGGGGCAGAAGACATTGCCAAGGAAGAAAGAGCTATCTCCATCGCTAAATGGCAAGCACGTTGGTCCACTGGAAGTAAAGGTAGGTGGACTTATCTACTTATTCCAGACGTTGCTGCATGGTACCAAAGACAGTACGGAGAAGTCAACTACTACATGACTCAGTTCCTGTCGGGTCATGGCTGCTTCCGAAAGTATTTGCACAGATTCGGACACGACAGGTCACCTTTGTGCCCCAGCTGTGTAAATGAAGAAGAAGATGCAGAGCACGTGATGTTTCACTGCCCTCGTTTTAGAGCACGTGGCGTTGCGATCATCGATCCACGGCATATAGAGCAATTTATGCTACAGTGCGAGGACAACTGGACCAAAGTTGACTCATTCGTCTCAGTTGTGCTTACGGAGCTTCGGCTTATAGAAAGAAGGCGGTTCGCTGAGATAAGAAATTGATACAATGATATAATCGCACAGAGATAGCATGATTGCTCACCAGCCCCCGTGAAGTAATACTTAACGGCAGTTCCGCGGGGGATAGTGGTTGAAGTGCGAGGTTTGTGGTTTAGCACGTAGGCACCATGGTGAATCGTGCATGCCAATTGGGTCGGTCCATTGGTATCTATGAAGATTCCACAATCCAGGTCGTCATACCAAAAAAAAAAAAAAAAAAAAACACACACACACACACACACACACACACACACACATAAAATGTGCAAAAGCGAGTTTGACTTAACTAAGTGCTGCTACAACTGTGGACAAAGAGGTCACCTGGCAAAGGGCTGTAAGAACGCAGCCTCATGCCTTATGTGCGCGGAAAAGAAATTAGAAAGCGACCATCCCATGGGCAAGTGTAAATGTCGGCTTGAAACCGCTATACGCAGATGAGGCTATTACAAGTTAACCTAAATCATTGTGAAGCGGCCCAGAACAGTTGTCGAGCGAAAAGTAGACGTCGCCATCATTGCTGAACAATATAGAAACCAGCCTGGATGGTTTATCGATGAATCAGGGAAAGCTGCAATCTGGTTATGTGGCCCGTATCCAATGCAGGAAATAAATGAAAATTCGAGGATGTATTATGTCGCCCTAAAGACAGGAGGGGTTACTATTTACAGTTGCTACTGCCCGCCGAGTCTGACGTTTGCGGAGTATACAGGAGTGATTGACAACCTGGTCAGTGATGTACGCAGTTCGCACCCAGCGATAATAGCAGGCGATTTTAATGCGTGGGCAGTTGAATGGGGAAGCCTTTACACTAATGAAAGGGGCCGAATCCTGCTGGATGCTTTTGCGAACCTGGATGTCGTGTTACTAAATGATGGTCATAGTTGCACATTTGAACGAAATGGTAGAACCTCCATTATAGACCTTACTTTTGCGAGTAGTTCGTTAGTGAGAAATATCGATTGGGAGGTTAGTGATATTTATACAAATAGCGACCACCGTGCTATTGTGACGGATCTCCGTGCTGAAATGAGAACCAATTGCGTACAAAATGCAAGTCAAAAAGGGTGGAGAATCCAGACATTGGATAAGGAAGTCTTCGAGGAAATGCTGCAGTCGGCTATTCCGCCATCATTAACGGTT
>OV277348.1:71789217-71826717 GCA_922984085.1 Sicus ferrugineus
TGGTCCTGCTTCCTAAACCAGGCAGGCCAGCGAACGAACCAGCCTCTTACCGGCCGCTTTGCATGATCGATGCCCTTGGCAAGGTGTTGGAATACATTATTAGAAATCGCTTGCAACAATACGTAGATGATATCCGAGCATTATCAGATCATCAGTATGGATTTCGAAGAGGCCGCTCAACCCTTGATGCCCTTAATCAGGTAGTCGAAATAGCCGAAAACGCTATTGAAGGTACTCGGTGGTTACATGGCACTAAGAAATACTGTCTAGTCGTCACGTTAGATGTAAAGAATGCCTTTAACTCCGCCAGTTGGAAGCGAATTTGCGAAGTGATAGAACGATTGCAAACACCGCAGTATATAGTAAATATAATAAAGAGTTTTTTGGCGGAAAGAACTCTGCTCTACACGACAAATGCGGGAGTAAAACAGTATGAAGTGACAGCCGGAGTTCCACAGGGTTCAGTATTGGGACCTCTTCTCTGGAACTTAATGTATGATGCAGTCCTTCGTATATCAGTGCCAAGTGGCGTTAAAATAATTGGTTATGCCGATGATGTAGCAGTGATAATCGTAGCCAAGGAACTTTACCGGCTCCAGGAGATAGCTACCAGCGTAGTAAGCAGCATCAAAACATGGCTTGAAGCAAACTTCTTGCAGCTGGCTAGCCAGAAAACGGAGGCCCTGTTAATAACTAGCAGGAAAAGGATGGAATCCCTGACGCTCAATATTGATGGGCACATGATTTGCACAAAACCTGCTGTCAAATATCTGGGAGTCACTCTGGATGCTAGATTGTCCTTTGCAGCGCATGTAGAGACGGTGTGTGGTAAGGCGATGCGGACATATACTGCACTTGTCCGTATAATGGCAAATACATATGGACCAGGCCAAAAAAATAGGCTGTTGCTGTCAAAAGTCGTCCAATCCGTGGTAATGTACGCGGCACCTGTTTGGGCAAAGGCGGCCAAGAAAAAAGGAAATATGCGGAAGCTGAACCAACTATTTCGTTTATGTGCACTAAGGGTGTGCTGTGGTTTCCGTACCATATCACAAGAGGCAGCAGGGATTTTGGCAGGAATACCTCCAGCGGATCTGATTATCGCTGAGTTAAACGAAATGCACCGTATGAGAGTGGCGGTTGGAAGAGGCCTCACACAGCAGGAGACCATGACCATCAAGGATGTCACTTTGTCGAAATGGCAGCAGAGATGGGATCATTGCAATAAAGGCAGGTGGACGTATCATCTAATACCAGAGATCAGAACATGGATAGAGAGACGCCATGGGGAACTAGATTTTTACATGACGCAGATGCTCAGCGGTCATGGATGTTTCCGAAGTTATCTCTACAAGTACGGCCATGACTCTGAGGAATTTTGCGCGCGGTGCCCCAACCTCTGCGAAGATGCAAACCACATATTTTTCGAGTGTGATGGCCTTGCACAAACGCGAGAAATGACAGAGGCGGCGTTGCGACAACCAATAACAGCGCAGAATATCGTCGAGTGCATGTTAAAATCGCCAGAGGCGTGGGATGTGTTGAAGTCCATGTGCGCGAAAGTCATGAGCGAGCAGCGCAGTCTGGAGCGTGCACGTAACAGTCAGATGATGGCAAGGCAAGTGGACAGAACTGGACCGACTAACGTAGGGTGAACAGGGACGTTAGGGTGAGATAATGTCACACAATTGAACGATTACGAACGCTTGAGTGTTAAGCTCCTTCTGCCTCCCGACGTAATACTTAGCGGTAGTTCCGGGAGGACTGACAGACTAGGGGGAGGGGTTTTAGCGTGGTTAAAGTCCCGCAAGCCGGCTTTCGATGCTTTCCCCTCATACGAAAAAAAAAAAAAAAAACACACACACACACACACACACACACACACACACACACACACACACACACACACACACACAGCAAAGGTGCGAGACTTTAACACGCTAAAACCACCTCCCCCAGGTCTGTCTGTCCTCCCGGAACTACCGTCAAGTATTACGTCGGGAGGCAGATGGAGCTTGACAGCTCAAAAGTCACCAATTAGAGTTCGTCGCGAAAAAGGTTGTCGTCTTTATTGCCCTAACGTCATTGTATTGACATATCAGCCAGTCAATTCAGTAGCTCTCCTAGCTCGCTCAGCATTTCTAAGCTTTCCGCATATTTGCGCAGATACCCCGCAGACTTCTTCCCACATTCTTTGCGATGTCAGCATCGCCTCCACAATGTTTCTTGGCGAGACCTCCGACCCATAGATGCCTTTCAGCATATTTTGTTCTTCCACGAATCGGGGGCAAATGAAAAAGACGTGATGCGAATTCTCTATTTCATTCATGCACGCAGGACAAAAGGGCGAGGTATCATACCCAAAGCGGTATAGGCAGCTACGAAACACTCCATGGCCAGTCAGAAACTGCGTTAGAAGAAAGCCCATTTCACCATGCGATCGACTTATCCAACTTTCAATATTTGGGATCAGAGCGAATGTCCAACGGCCCTTGCTTGAAGCATTCCAGCGGGTTTGCCACCTTTCTACTGAGAGTGAACGCTCTCGCTGCGGGCATATCTCAGCGCCATTACTTTTCGCTGCATACAGTCGATGTGCCTCATCAGCCATTATTTCTATCGGCATCATGCCTGCCAACACAAACGCAGCTTCGTCGGAGACAGTTCGATAAGCGCTGATCACGCGCAAAGCATTTAGTCGGTGAACTCTTTCAAGCTGCTTCCTATTCGACTTCACTTTTAGGGAGTCTGCCTAAATTGGCGCGGCATACATGAGCACTGATGTTACCACATTAGATAGCAACATTCGCTTGGTGCTTTTCGGTCCACCTATATTCGGCAGCATCCTGGACAGGGCCGCGTAGCACTTCGAAGCTTTTTTGCAGACATACTCTGCATGCTGTCAGAAACTAAGGCGATCACCAATAAAAACGCCCAAGTACTTTATCGCTCTCTGCGATTGGATGGTAGTACCTCCCACCCTCAGTTGCACTGATTCCACTTTCTTGCGACTACTAATAAGGATGGCTTCCGTTTTTTGCTCAGCAAGCTGCAAGCCAACCGAAGTTAGCCACTGTTGAACCATCGAAACAGTAAGATTTGCGTTTTCCTCCAGATCTGACACTTGTTTTTCTACCACTACGACAGCCCAATCGTCCGCAAAACCGATTACTTTGGCTCCTTCAGGAACTGGCAACCTGAGAACGCTGTCGTACATGAAGTTCCAGAGTAGTGGACCCAATACTGAGCCCTGTAGAACGCCAGCAGTAATGTTGTATATTTTCGGGCCATCGTCAGTGTCGTATATTAAGACTCTGTTGCTAATGTAGCTCCTGATAATTCTCAGAAGGTAATCTGGTACATTCTTCGCCAGTAGTGCATTAATGATATGCTACCAGTCAGCTGTGTTGAACGCATTCCTTACGTCTAGCGTGATTACTAAGCAATACTTTTTGCTTCCTCCTTTCCACCTGGTTCCTTTTATGGCCTCCTTCGCCACAGATATCACTGCACTAAGAGCATCAATAGTTGAACGGGCTCTTCGAAAACCGAACTGGTTGGCGCTAAGACCTTGATCTCCTTCAGTAAAAGGCAGAAGCCGCTCATAAATTATTTTTTCAAGGACCTTTCCAACAGTATCCAAGAGACAGATCGGTCTATAAGAGGACGGCTCGCCTGGCGGCCTTCCAGGTTTGGGCAGCAATACCAATTGAATTTTCCAAATCGCCGGAAAAACTCCTTGCCGCAGACAGGATTGCATGACAGCTGCAAAATGTAGTGGGTAACTCAAAACAGCTGTCTTCAACGCTGCGTTTGGGACAGAATCCGGACCTGGAGCTTTGTTGTGCTGTATTCTTTTAGCCGCCGAAATCACTTCTTCGGATGTCACGACAGCATTATTATTGGCTGGCACTCCCGGGAACAGATTTCTGCGTTCCCGTGGCTGTGGGAATAAGGTAGCCACAATTTTTGAAAGAAGTAATGGACACCTTTCCTGGTTGCTGGCTCTTATTTTTCCCATGACTAACTTGTATGCTCCGCCCCAGGGATTTGAGTTGGCTTCCTCGCATAATCTTTTAAAACATTGCGTTTTGGAGCTTCGAATGGCATTTCGGAGCCTTTTTCGTTCCCTTGAGAACTCACTTCGAAGAATAATTCTCTCCATCGCCTGTTTGCAGTGTTAATAACGTCGTCTCGCCTGCAAACACCGAGCGCGAAGAGCTCCAATTTCGGCATTCCACCAATAGGCAGGCCGGCCACGATTTGTTGCCTTCCGTCTGGGCATAGCAGCATCACATGCTTTCGCTAATTGTTTTGCGAGCTGCGCGGCCAGCTCCTCCGCTTCCTCCGGCCACTCATGCTCATCGGCGAACATCATATTAAAAAGTTCTTTGTCCAGAGCGCTCTCCTTCCATCCACAATGTGTTTGGCGAACCCTGCTTGCTCTAGGTTCATTCTGCCGTTGGATGTCTATCACTATTGCCTGATGGTCGCTGAATGTGAACTCCTCACTAACTTGCCAATTTGTGTTCCGCGCCAGTGCGCTGCTGACGAACGTGACGTCAATCACTGACTCCCTATCATTTCTACGGTAGGTGCTTGTTGAGCCAACATTTGCGAGCACGATATTTAGTGTCGAGAATATTTCTAACAAGATCCTTCCCCTCGAGTTGGTGTATCTACTACCCCATTCAGTCGACCAAGCATTAAAATCCCCAGCAACAACTACAGGACTATTGTTTCTTGCGTCGTTCGAAATGTTCATGACAATTGCCTCAAATTCAGCTTCCGTCAGACTAGGCGCTGCATAACAGCTGTAGATGTGAACTCCTGCCACCACGGCATAAGCAAAACCATTACTAATTTGCTGACTGATTTTCTGCACCGGGTGTTTTCCGCATGACCATATTGCCGCTTTTTTGGTGGAATCAGTGATCCATGAGTTGCTCTGCGACGTTCTGTACGGCTCCGATATAATGGCCACATCCGCCCTCTTCTCTCGTACCATCTGCTCGAGCAGGTCTTGAGCTGCTTCACAGTGGTTAAGATTTATTTGTATGAATCTCATTATTTCTCTATTTCGACTGCCTTCTGGTATGCCGCACATCGTCTACTATCTGTTACGTGGTTCACTGTGTCTGTACCATTTTGCGCACATATTAGACATTTGGCCTCTTTACTACAGTTTCTGACAAAATGTCCTTCCTCTCCACATCTTAGGCACAGCTTCGAGCGGTCGATGCCTTTACACGCCGAAGCCACGGTGTGCGTGTGTGTGTGTGTGTGTTTTTTTTTTGTATGACGACCGGAGGTGCGGAATCTTCACAGATACCAGTGGACCGGCCCACTGGCATGCACGGTTCACCATCCTTGGTGCCTACGTACTAAACCACACCCCCCCATACACCTCTACCACTCTCCTCCACGGAACTGCCGTTAAGTATTACTTCGTGGAGGCTGGTTACCAATCATGCTATCTTCGTGTATTTAACTCAGTGCATATTTAACTCAGTGTAATTTTGCTGATGTGCTTCCTTCTATATTTCGGATCCGCTCGGTTCTGCGTAGCTTTACTAACACATTGTTTACATGTGTTTCCACAGTACTCCAGTTCTCTATACTTTGAAGCATGTATCGTATTATTTCCTGAGGTTCCGGCAATTGGAAACAACGCGTTCCAAAACGTGGACATCGGAAAATCACATGCTCGACGTCTTTAACTTCATTCACACAGGTTGGACATTCAGACGAGTTATCATGTCCAAACCTATGTAGGTAACTCCGGTAGCAACCATGACCGGTTAAAAACTGGGTAACGTAGAAATTTACATCACCACGTCGCCTTTTTATCCATTCCTCAATATTCGGTATGAGTCTATAAGACCATCTTCCTTTTGTTGCTCTTGTCCAGCGTTCCTGCCATTCAGCGATTGAAACCGCTCTTTCTTCCAGCACTATTTCTTTCCTTCTAGTCTGATTTTCTCAGCATCGATAGTAGACTCGTTTCATTTCGAACGCCAAGATATCAATAGGTATCATTGCTGCTATTACGCATGCAGTGTCGGCGGAAACTGTGCAAAAGCCACTAATCAGATATCAGAGTAATTAAATTGGCAACTTTGTTTCTTTATACACTAATATCTTTTACGAATATACAAATACACACAAACACACACACACACACACACACACACATATATATATATATATGTTTATATATATATATATATATATATATATATATATATATGTTTATATACACACACACACACACACACACACACACACACACACACACACACACACACACACACACACACACACACACACACACACACACACACACACACACACACACACACACACACACACACACACACACACAGATCTCTGAGTTCTTGGTGAGATCGGACGTGTTTGAAGCCTCTCCTGGCTTATAGTGCAATTTGCTAAGGAAATCGTGGTTGGTAATCAGTCAAGTGGTGTAAAAATCGAGTGCGAAAGTTTAGCAACGCGAGTGCATAACGCGAGTGCTGGCTGGGACACATAAGAGACTCAAGCATTACTTTTTGCTAACTCTGGATTTTTACTTATTACAAACTGGATGGTAAAAACTTATTGGCAACATTTTAAGTCAAAACTCCCGCGCGACTTTTGGGTGAGTGAAAAGGTACTATAATTAAATTGTAGCCGTTTCTTCCCGTTCTTGCACCCGCCGGCGGCTTGGCAGTTCACAAATTCTTAGGAAGGAACTGCATTGCCGAATCAGTGGGTGGTGTCCATGCTAAAAAAGGAAGCTTTCGGTTTTTGTCAAAACTATGGCAACTCCGATCGCGGCCACACCACCTGTTGCAGCGTGCAAGAAGAGTGCAGATATAGCGGCGCATGGTGAGGACAAACCGAGAGGCGGGCGTAACTACTACGAAGCTCTAGAGGTATCTACTCCAATGGCGGATCCGTTTAAGAGGAGCTCCTTGATTGGTCGATCCCCGGTAAGAGTAGAACCTGAAAGCACTGCAATGGCGGCTGCAAGCGCAGAGTCGCCAACCAATGGTGATCGTCATAGCACCCCATCTGAGGCGAATCTCTCGACACTGGAGAGGTTGGGGAAGAGCGTAAATCGTTTGGTCGATATGATTGGTGACGGCCGGCGATCAATTCACCAACCGATGCGGAACCTTATCGGCTCCATTGCTTCTCTCTTCAGCAATTTGGAGAGGGAAATTACCGAGGGAGGCAGGGCATGTAGGCAGCTTCCTACAAAGCGAAATGCAGGCAGCGGTGAAAGCGGCGCGAAGGCGCACAGGGTGAGCTGGACTCAAACGTCTCCAATAGTCAAGCGCATGAAGCAAGATGGTTCGAAGAGGAGTCGGGATGAGCCCAAGGCAGTGCAGCCAGTAGCTAAGAAAAGTAAGCCAGCGGAAACAGCTACCGTTGGAAGCGTAGCGAAAGAGGCGGCTAAGAATAAAATCACCGAACGCGGCGGTGACTCGGAGTGGACTCAAGTGAAGAAAAAGGGTCTAAATAAAGGCAGGCTGGAAAAACAGAAACCTGATGCTATTGTTGTGTCAACGCGAGGCACGACGAGCTACGCAGATATTCTACGCAAGATTAGAGAGGAGCCCAGCCTCCAGAGAGTAGGAGAGGGCGTTCGTCGAATCAGAAGAACACAGAAAGGGGAAATGCTGTTCCAATTGGAGTCAAAATCTAGCTCAGAGTCCGACGACTTTAAAAAGCTGTTGATGTCCTATCTAGGCGAGGAAGCCGAAGTGAGAGCAATGTCACAAGAGGTGACTATTGAATGCAGGGACTTAGACGAGATCACCACTAAGGAAGACGTCTTAAAAGCCTTCCAGCAGAAATACGGAGAGAGCGTAGGAACTAACGCTGTGAAATCGCTGCGCTCTGCGTTTAGAGGAACTAAAACCGCGTTGGTAAATCTTCCGATTACTACAGCAAAGAAAGCCCTCGAGGAAGGAAAAATAAAAATCGGTTGGGTAGTCTGCCGCCTTCGTGAGTTGAGCCGCCCCCTGAGGTGCTTCCGTTGCCTCGAGTTTGGCCACATAAGCAACGGGTGTAAGAACCCTGACCGGTCAAAACTGTGCTGGAAATGTGGTAGCGAAGGACATTTTGCGAAGGATTGCAAGAACAAACCGAAATGCCTTCTTTGCGCGCAGGCCGGTGATGAGCCGACAGACCATGCGATGGGCAGTAGCCGTTGCCCAGTATACATGAGAGCCAGCACAGAGCAGCGAAAATGATTGTCCTCCAGATCAACTTAAATCACTGCGAAGCTGCACAGGATCTGCTAAAGCAAAAAATACTTGAGACTAAGGAGGACGTTGCTCTATTATGCGAACCTTATAAGACCCCGAATGGTGCTAAGGACTCATGGATTACTGACGAAACTCGAAAGGCGGTGATCTGGGCGTGCGGCCAGCACCCCATCCAAGGTGTCTCCCAACGTATATGCAAGGGATTTGCTTATGCTGCGATAGCTGGCATTCATCTTTACAGCTGTTACGCGGCGCCGAGCGTGTCTTGGGAGGAATACGAGCTTCTACTGGAGAACATCGCGTCAGAAGCCAGACATCAACACCCAGTAATTATAGCAGGCGACTTTAATGCGTGGGCCGTGGACTGGGGTAGCAGAACCACCAACGCAAGAGGAAGGGCTCTACTAGAAGTCTTCTCGGGGCTCAACATTACTCTTTTGAATACTGGCTCTGTGAGTACCTTTCGGAGAGATGGCAGAAACTCGGTGATAGACATAACCTTCGCCAGCACTTCTTTGGCGCAGAAAATTCAGTGGAGGGTGAGCGAGGATTTTACATATAGCGACCATCAAGCGGTTGTGATTAACATCCACCAGGCAAACAGCAGAGAGAGGGCGCGGTGCCATTGGCAGCTTGGCTGGAAAGCGAGCTCGTTAGATAAGGAGGTGTTTGACATTGTGCTCACCGAGGATCGCGAGTGGTCGGCACGAGCTGAAGAACTGGCTGCGCAATTTATAGAACAGCTCGTTAAATCTTGTAACGCCGCAATGATTAAGCGCAAGGGTAAAAACCGAAGACGATCAGTACACTGGTGGAGCGACGAGATAGCAATGCTGCGAGCGCAGTGCCTTCAAGCAAGACGACGTTTCCAGCGCTGCAGGCAATCACTAGACAGAGAGCGGCGTAAAGTTGAGTTTTCGAAGGCAAGGAGGAAACTTCGTGATGCGATTCGCAAATCAAAAATCAGAAGCTTCAAAGCACTGTGTGAAGAAGCGAATGCGAACCCATGGGGAGGTGCATATAGGGTTGTAATGGCAAAAACCCGTCGGCAAGCGCAAGTGAGGTGCCCGCATTTACTGGCTCGGATAGTTTCAACTCTATTCCCTCAGCATCCAGAAAGTGAATATGCCCGACTTCAGCCACAGGAGTTTACCGAAGTCCAAATATCGACCACTGAAATCAGCGAGGCCGCTAAACGAATTGTGCCGAACAAAGCACCAGGACCCGACGGGATTCCAAATGCGACACTGAGAGCAGCAGCACTGAGACACCCGCACATGTTCGCAAGGGTATTCCAAATTTGCCTGCAACAAGGAATCTTCCCCAGTGCTTGGAAAGTTCAAGAGCTGGTTCTGATCCCGAAACCCGACATGCCACCGGGAGAACCGTCGTCATACAGGCCAATATGCCTTCTTGATAGCGTCGGAAAAATGCTGGAGCGAATCATATATGAAAGGCTGCGTCCCTATGCAGAAGGCGCTGGGGGTCTCAGTAGAAGCCAATATGGATTTCGCAGAGGCTGCTCTACTATTGATGCTATCACTGCAGTAGTGTCTTTGACTAGAGAGGCAATTCGTGGCACTAGATGGAGAGGTGGCTCCAAGCAGTACTGTGCTGTCATCACGCTCGACGTGAAAAACGCCTTCAATACGGCGCCGTGGCACTGCATCTTACGGGCGCTACGTGAAAAAGCAGTCCCGGGCTACCTCCTCCAAATAGTTAGCAGCTACCTCAGCAACAGGGTACTGCTCTACGACAGTGACACGGGAATAGAGCGCTACTCCATAACAGCTGGCGTTCCTCAGGGCTCAGTTCTCGGACCCCTGCTATGGAACTTAATGTACGATGGAGTTCTAAGGCTTCCGGTCCCTGAAGGAGTTAACATCATCGGCTTTGCTGACGACTTGGCTGTAGTAGTGGTGGCGAAACATATAAGCCAAATCCAGGAAAAGGCGCACATGGCCGTCGAAACTGTACGCAGCTGGCTTAATTCGACTGGCTTGATGATGGCGGAAAATAAGACCGAAATGGTACTCATAAGCAGTCGCAAAAAAGTGGAAGTGGCACAGCTAAAAGTGGGAGAGGCAACAATAAATTCCCAGCGCGCAATTAAATACTTAGGAGTGTTTATCGATGATCGCCTCAAGTTTCGGCAACACACGGAGTATGCTTGCAAAAAAGCCGCTGCCTGTCACGCGTCACTAGCGCGGATGCTGCCAAACGTTGGCGGCCCGAAAGGCGGAAAGAGACAGCTCCTGACTAGAGTTACTACGTCAATTTTGATGTATGCGGCGCCTATTTGGGCCGAATCATTAAAGACCGTGGCTAATTGGAAGCTCGTTAATAGAGTCCATCGGCTTAGCGCCTTGCGCATAATAAGCGCACACCGAACAGTCTCGGACGATGCGGCTTTTGTTCTGGCTGGCATTATCCCAATGGATATTATGGCGCAGGAGGCTCAACGTTGCTACACAAAAAAGAACTTGGGTGTCGACGTACCAAGTGAGAGAGCACTTTCCTTGGAAATGTGGCAGAGGCGATGGAACGAGTCCAGCAAAGGGCGGTGGACACACACTCTGATCCCAAACATTAATGAATGGATTAGTCGCACGCACGGGGAGCTGAACTACTACCTAACACAGTTCCTCACGGGCCATGGCGTTTTTCGGAGTAGCTTGTTCCGATTCGGAAATGACGATTCGCCGCTTTGTCCAGCATGTCCGCAGGTGGTGGAAGACCCGCAGCATTTACTGTTTGAGTGCCCGCGCTTTGCTGCGGAAAGGAGATTGGTCAGCGACACGCACGGTTCAGAACTGAACGCAACAAATCTTGTTGATGCGATGCTATCCTCGGTGGCAACATGGACAGCCGTATGCCGATTCGCTGCCTGCTTATATGCGAAGCTGAGGAGCACTGAGAGAGCGCGGATAACTGGCAGAAGGACTGGTTCAGTTGGGGCCCTTAACCAAGACGATAGGGACACTCAGTGACTTTGACCAACTGTCGGACAGGGACAGACAGACTGTCACGTGATTGAGCTTGTTGCTCCCTCTGCCTCCCGACGTAATACTTGACGGTAGTTCCGGGAGGACAGTCAGACCTGGGGGAGGTGGTTTTAGCGTGTTAAAGTCTCGCACCTTGGCTTTCGATGCTTTCCACCTCATTTAAAAAAAACACACACACACACACACACACACACACACACACACACACACACACACACACACACACACACACACACACACACACACACACACACACACACACACACACACACACACACACACACACACACACACACACACACACACACACACACACACACACACACACACACACACACACACACACACACACACACACACACACACACACACACACACACACACACACACACACACACACACACACACACACACACACACACACACACACACACACACACACACACACACACACACACACACACACACACACACACACACACACACACACACACACACACACACACACACACACACACACACACACACACACACACACACACACACACACACACACACACACACACACACACACACACACACACACACACACACACACACACACACACACACACACACACACACACACACACACACACACACACACACACACACACACACACACACACACACACACACACACACACACACACACACACACACACACACACACACACACACACACACACACACACACACACACACACACACACACACACACACACACACACACACACACACACACACACACACACACACACACACACACACACACACACACACACACACACACACACACACACACACACACACACACACACACACACACATAAAATGTGCAAAAGCGAGTTTGACTTAACTAAGTGCTGCTACAACTGTGGACAAAGAGGTCACCTGGCAAAGGGCTGTAAGAACGCAGCCTCATGCCTTATGTGCGCGGAAAAGAAATTAGAAAGCGACCATCCCATGGGCAAGTGTAAATGTCGGCTTGAAACCGCTATACGCAGATGAGGCTATTACAAGTTAACCTAAATCATTGTGAAGCGGCCCAGGAGCTTCTCAGGCAAACAGTTGTCGAGCGAAAAGTAGACGTCGCCATCATTGCTGAACAATATAGAAACCAGCCTGGATGGTTTATCGATGAATCAGGGAAAGCTGCAATCTGGTTATGTGGCCCGTATCCAATGCAGGAAATAAATGCAAATTCGAGGATGTATTATGTCGCCCTAAAGACAGGAGGGGTTACTATTTACAGTTGCTACTGCCCGCCGAGTCTGACGTTTGCGGAGTATACAGGAGTGATTGACAACCTGGTCAGTGATGTACGCAGTTCGCACCCAGCGATAATAGCAGGCGATTTTAATGCGTGGGCAGTTGAATGGGGAAGCCTTTACACTAATGAAAGGGGCCGAATCCTGCTGGATGCTTTTGCGAACCTGGATGTCGTGTTACTAAATGATGGTCATAGTTGCACATTTGAACGAAATGGTAGAACCTCCATTATAGACCTTACTTTTGCGAGTAGTTCGTTAGTGAGAAATATCGATTGGGAGGTTAGTGATATTTATACAAATAGCGACCACCGTGCTATTGTGACGGATCTCCGTGCTGAAATGAGAACCAATTGCATACAAAATGCAAGTCAAAAAGGGTGGAGAATCCAGACATTGGATAAGGAAGTCTTCGAGGAAATGCTGCAGTCGGCTATTCCGCCATCATTAACGGTTGATGAAGGAGCAAAACGTATTGTCTCGTGGTTAAGCAATGCCTGCGATGCGGCCATGTGCAGAAAAGGAAGTAGACTAGTGCGCCGTCCTGTTTATTGGTGGAATGAAGAGATCGCTGAATTAAGAAGAAGATGCATATTCGCCCGGAGAAAGCTGCAGCGAGGAATTGGTCCGGCCGTTCTCACAACATATAGAATGATCTATACCAAGGCGCGCAAAGATCTGAAGAAGGCGATCAGAAATAGCAAGCAGAATTGTTTCAAAGAGATGTGCAATGATTTAGAGGTCGACCCTTGGGGAGGGGCTTATAGGAAAATCATGGCGAAAGTTAAGAGTATAAATCGGCAAACGCCACTTCAGCCGAATATATACTGAATATAATATCCACGCTCTTCCCGAGACACGAATTATGCACGCTGCCGTCGTCAGAACTATACGAGGGACTCCCTCCAGAACTTTCTAGAGAGGAGGTCAGTTCGGCAATAACATCCTTTAAGAATAAAAAGGCGCCCGGACCGGATGGCATTACAAATGAAGTCCTGAAGATAGCGTTTAACATGCAGTCTCAGCCGTTTCTACAATTATATAGCAGATGCTTACGGGAAGGCGTTTTCCCAAAAATCTGGAAAGTGCAGCGTTTGGTCCTGCTTCCTAAACCAGGCAGGCCAGCGAACGAACCAGCCTCTTACCGGCCGCTTTGCATGATCGATGCCCTTGGCAAGGTGTTGGAATACATTATTAGAAATCGCTTGCAACAATACGTAGATGATATCCGAGCATTATCAGATCATCAGTATGGATTTCGAAGAGGCCGCTCAACCCTTGATGCCCTTAATCAGGTAGTCGAAATAGCCGAAAACGCTATTGAAGGTACTCGGTGGTTACATGGCACTAAGAAATACTGTCTAGTCGTCACGTTAGATGTAAAGAATGCCTTTAACTCCGCCAGTTGGAAGCGAATTTGCGAAGTGATAGAACGATTGCAAACACCGCAGTATATAGTAAATATAATAAAGAGTTTTTTGGCGGAAAGAACTCTGCTCTACACGACAAATGCGGGAGTAAAACAGTATGAAGTGACAGCCGGAGTTCCACAGGGTTCAGTATTGGGACCTCTTCTCTGGAACTTAATGTATGATGCAGTCCTTCGTATATCAGTGCCAAGTGGCGTTAAAATAATTGGTTATGCCGATGATGTAGCAGTGATAATCGTAGCCAAGGAACTTTACCGGCTCCAGGAGATAGCTACCAGCGTAGTAAGCAGCATCAAAACATGGCTTGAAGCAAACTGCTTGCAGCTGGCTAGCCAGAAAACGGAGGCCCTGTTAATAACTAGCAGGAAAAGGATGGAATCCCTGACGCTCAATATTGATCGGCACATGATTTGCACAAAACCTGCTGTCAAATATCTGGGAGTCACTCTGGATGCTAGATTGTCCTTTGCAGCGCATGTAGAGACGGTGTGTGGTAAGGCGATGCGGACATATACTGCACTTGCCCGAATAATGGCAAATACATATGGACCAGGCCAAAAAAATAGGCTGTTGCTGTCAAAAGTCGTCCAATCCGTGGTAATGTACGCGGCACCTGTTTGGGCAAAGGCGGCCAAGAAAAAAGGAAATATGCGGAAGCTGAACCAACTATTTCGTTTATGTGCACTAAGGGTGTGCTGTGGTTTCCGTACCATATCACAAGAGGCAGCAGGGATTTTGGCAGGAATACCTCCAGCGGATCTGATTATCGCTGAGTTAAACGAAATGCACCGTATGAGAGTGGCGGTTGGAAGAGGCCTCACGCAGCAGGAGACCATGACCATCAAGGATGTCACTTTGTCGAAATGGCAGCAGAGATGGGATCATTGCAATAAAGGCAGGTGGACGTATCATCTAATACCAGAGATCAGAACATGGATAGAGAGACGCCATGGGGAACTAGATTTTTACATGACGCAGATGCTCAGCGGTCATGGATGTTTCCGAAGTTATCTCTACAAGTACGGCCATGACTCTGAGGAATTTTGCGCGCGGTGCCCCAACCTCTGCGAAGATGCAAACCACATATTTTTCGAGTGTGATGGCCTTGCACAAACGCGAGAAATGACAGAGGCGGCGTTGCGACAACCAATAACAGCGCAGAATATCGTCGAGTGCATGTTAAAATCGCCAGAGGCGTGGGATGTGTTGAAGTCCATGTGCGCGAAAGTCATGAGAGAGCAGCGCAGTCTGGAGCGTGCACGTAACAGTCAGATGATGGCAAGGCAAGTGGACAGAACTGGACCGACTAACGTAGGGTGAACAGGGACGTTAGGGTGAGATAATGTCACACAATTGAACGATTACGAACGCTTGAGTGTTAGCTCCTTCTGCCTCCCGACGTAATACTTAGCGGTAGTTCCGGGAGGACTGACAGACTAGGGGGAGGGGTTTTAGCGTGGTTAAAGTCCCGCACGCCGGCTTTCGATGCTTTCCCCTCATACGAAAAAAAAAAAACACACACACACACACACACACACACACACACACACACACACACACACACACACACACACACACACACACACACACACACACACACACACACACACACACACACACACACACACACACACACACACACACACACACACACACACACACACACACACACACACACACACACACACACACACACACACACACACACACACACACACACACACACACACACACACACACACACACACACACACACACACACACACACACACACACACACACACACACACACACACACACACACACACACACACACACACACACACACACACACACACACACACACACACACACACACACACACACACACACACACACACACACACACACACACACACACACACACACACACACACACACACACACACACACACACACACACACACACACACACACACACACACACACACACACACACACACACACACACACACACACACACACACACACACACACACACACACACACACACACACACACACACACACACACACACACACACACACACACACACACACACACACACACACACACACACACACACACACACACACACACACACACACACACACACACACACACACACACACACACACACACACACACACACACACACACACACACACACACACACACACACACACACACACACACACACATAAAATGTGCAAAAGCGAGTTTGACTTAACTAAGTGCTGCTACAACTGTGGACAAAGAGGTCACCTGGCAAAGGGCTGTAAGAACGCAGCCTCATGCCTTATGTGCGCGGAAAAGAAATTAGAAAGCGACCATCCCATGGGCAAGTGTAAATGTCGGCTTGAAACCGCTATACGCAGATGAGGCTATTACAAGTTAACCTAAATCATTGTGAAGCGGCCCAGGAGCTTCTCAGGCAAACAGTTGTCGAGCGAAAAGTAGACGTCGCCATCATTGCTGAACAATATAGAAACCAGCCTGGATGGTTTATCGATGAATCAGGGAAAGCTGCAATCTGGTTATGTGGCCCGTATCCAATGCAGGAAATAAATGCAAATTCGAGGATGTATTATGTCGCCCTAAAGACAGGAGGGGTTACTATTTACAGTTGCTACTGCCCGCCGAGTCTGACGTTTGCGGAGTATACAGGAGTGATTGACAACCTGGTCAGTGATGTACGCAGTTCGCACCCAGCGATAATAGCAGGCGATTTTAATGCGTGGGCAGTTGAATGGGGAAGCCTTTACACTAATGAAAGGGGCCGAATCCTGCTGGATGCTTTTGCGAACCTGGATGTCGTGTTACTAAATGATGGTCATAGTTGCACATTTGAACGAAATGGTAGAACCTCCATTATAGACCTTACTTTTGCGAGTAGTTCGTTAGTGAGAAATATCGATTGGGAGGTTAGTGATATTTATACAAATAGCGACCACCGTGCTATTGTGACGGATCTCCGTGCTGAAATGAGAACCAATTGCATACAAAATGCAAGTCAAAAAGGGTGGAGAATCCAGACATTGGATAAGGAAGTCTTCGAGGAAATGCTGCAGTCGGCTATTCCGCCATCATTAACGGTTGATGAAGGAGCAAAACGTATTGTCTCGTGGTTAAGCAATGCCTGCGATGCGGCCATGTGCAGAAAAGGAAGTAGACTAGTGCGCCGTCCTGTTTATTGGTGGAATGAAGAGATCGCTGAATTAAGAAGAAGATGCATATTCGCCCGGAGAAAGCTGCAGCGAGGAATTGGTCCGGCCGTTCTCACAACATATAGAATGATCTATACCAAGGCGCGCAAAGATCTGAAGAAGGCGATCAGAAATAGCAAGCAGAATTGTTTCAAAGAGATGTGCAATGATTTAGAGGTCGACCCTTGGGGAGGGGCTTATAGGAAAATCATGGCGAAAGTTAAGAGTATAAATCGGCAAACGCCACTTCAGCCGAATATATACTGAATATAATATCCACGCTCTTCCCGAGACACGAATTATGCACGCTGCCGTCGTCAGAACTATACGAGGGACTCCCTCCAGAACTTTCTAGAGAGGAGGTCAGTTCGGCAATAACATCCTTTAAGAATAAAAAGGCGCCCGGACCGGATGGCATTACAAATGAAGTCCTGAAGATAGCGTTTAACATGCAGTCTCAGCCGTTTCTACAATTATATAGCAGATGCTTACGGGAAGGCGTTTTCCCAAAAATCTGGAAAGTGCAGCGTTTGGTCCTGCTTCCTAAACCAGGCAGGCCAGCGAACGAACCAGCCTCTTACCGGCCGCTTTGCATGATCGATGCCCTTGGCAAGGTGTTGGAATAATACGTAGATGATATCCGAGCATTATCAGATCATCAGTATGGATTTCGAAGAGGCCGCTCAACCCTTGATGCCCTTAATCAGGTAGTCGAAATAGCCGAAAACGCTATTGAAGGTACTCGGTGGTTACATGGCACTAAGAAATACTGTCTAGTCGTCACGTTAGATGTAAAGAATGCCTTTAACTCCGCCAGTTGGAAGCGAATTTGCGAAGTGATAGAACGATTGCAAACACCGCAGTATATAGTAAATATAATAAAGAGTTTTTTGGCGGAAAGAACTCTGCTCTACACGACAAATGCGGGAGTAAAACAGTATGAAGTGACAGCCGGAGTTCCACAGGGTTCAGTATTGGGACCTCTTCTCTGGAACTTAATGTATGATGCAGTCCTTCGTATATCAGTGCCAAGTGGCGTTAAAATAATTGGTTATGCCGATGATGTAGCAGTGATAATCGTAGCCAAGGAACTTTACCGGCTCCAGGACCGGTAAAGCATACCAGCGTAGTAAGCAGCATCAAAACATGGCTTGAAGCAAACTGCTTGCAGCTGGCTAGCCAGAAAACGGAGGCCCTGTTAATAACTAGCAGGAAAAGGATGGAATCCCTGACGCTCAATATTGATCGGCACATGATTTGCACAAAACCTGCTGTCAAATATCTGGGAGTCACTCTGGATGCTAGATTGTCCTTTGCAGCGCATGTAGAGACGGTGTGTGGTAAGGCGATGCGGACATATACTGCACTTGCCCGAATAATGGCAAATACATATGGACCAGGCCAAAAAAATAGGCTGTTGCTGTCAAAAGTCGTCCAATCCGTGGTAATGTACGCGGCACCTGTTTGGGCAAAGGCGGCCAAGAAAAAAGGAAATATGCGGAAGCTGAACCAACTATTTCGTTTATGTGCACTAAGGGTGTGCTGTGGTTTCCGTACCATATCACAAGAGGCAGCAGGGATTTTGGCAGGAATACCTCCAGCGGATCTGATTATCGCTGAGTTAAACGAAATGCACCGTATGAGAGTGGCGGTTGGAAGAGGCCTCACGCAGCAGGAGACCATGACCATCAAGGATGTCACTTTGTCGAAATGGCAGCAGAGATGGGATCATTGCAATAAAGGCAGGTGGACGTATCATCTAATACCAGAGATCAGAACATGGATAGAGAGACGCCATGGGGAACTAGATTTTTACATGACGCAGATGCTCAGCGGTCATGGATGTTTCCGAAGTTATCTCTACAAGTACGGCCATGACTCTGAGGAATTTTGCGCGCGGTGCCCCAACCTCTGCGAAGATGCAAACCACATATTTTTCGAGTGTGATGGCCTTGCACAAACGCGAGAAATGACAGAGGCGGCGTTGCGACAACCAATAACAGCGCAGAATATCGTCGAGTGCATGTTAAAATCGCCAGAGGCGTGGGATGTGTTGAAGTCCATGTGCGCGAAAGTCATGAGAGAGCAGCGCAGTCTGGAGCGTGCACGTAACAGTCAGATGATGGCAAGGCAAGTGGACAGAACTGGACCGACTAACGTAGGGTGAACAGGGACGTTAGGGTGAGATAATGTCACACAATTGAACGATTACGAACGCTTGAGTGTTAAGCTCCTTCTGCCTCCCGACGTAATACTTAGCGGTAGTTCCGGGAGGACTGACAGACTAGGGGGAGGGGTTTTAGCGTGGTTAAAGTCCCGCACGCCGGCTTTCGATGCTTTCCCCTCATACGAAAAAAACACACACACACACACACACACACACACACACACACACACACACACACACACACACACACACACACACACACACACACACACACACACACACACACACACACACACACACACACACACACACACACACACACACACACACACACACACACACACACACACACACACACACACACACACACACACACACACACACACACACACACACACACACACACACACACACACACACACACACACACACACACACACACACACACACACACACACACACACACACACACACACACACACACACACACACACACACACACACACACACACACACACACACACACACACACACACACACACACACACACACACACACACACACACACACACACACACACACACACACACACACACACACACACACACACACACACACACACACACACACACACACACACACACACACACACACACACACACACACACACACACACACACACACACACACACACACACACACACACACACACACACACACACACACACACACACACACACACACACACACACACACACACACACACACACACACACACACACACACACACACACACACACACACACACACACACACACACACACACACACACACACACACACACACACACACACACACACACACACACACACACACACACACACACACACACACACACACACACACACACACACACACACACACACACATAAAATGTGCAAAAGCGAGTTTGACTTAACTAAGTGCTGCTACAACTGTGGACAAAGAGGTCACCTGGCAAAGGGCTGTAAGAACGCAGCCTCATGCCTTATGTGCGCGGAAAAGAAATTAGAAAGCGACCATCCCATGGGCAAGTGTAAATGTCGGCTTGAAACCGCTATACGCAGATGAGGCTATTACAAGTTAACCTAAATCATTGTGAAGCGGCCCAGGAGCTTCTCAGGCAAACAGTTGTCGAGCGAAAAGTAGACGTCGCCATCATTGCTGAACAATATAGAAACCAGCCTGGATGGTTTATCGATGAATCAGGGAAAGCTGCAATCTGGTTATGTGGCCCGTATCCAATGCAGGAAATAAATGCAAATTCGAGGATGTATTATGTCGCCCTAAAGACAGGAGGGGTTACTATTTACAGTTGCTACTGCCCGCCGAGTCTGACGTTTGCGGAGTATACAGGAGTGATTGACAACCTGGTCAGTGATGTACGCAGTTCGCACCCAGCGATAATAGCAGGCGATTTTAATGCGTGGGCAGTTGAATGGGGAAGCCTTTACACTAATGAAAGGGGCCGAATCCTGCTGGATGCTTTTGCGAACCTGGATGTCGTGTTACTAAATGATGGTCATAGTTGCACATTTGAACGAAATGGTAGAACCTCCATTATAGACCTTACTTTTGCGAGTAGTTCGTTAGTGAGAAATATCGATTGGGAGGTTAGTGATATTTATACAAATAGCGACCACCGTGCTATTGTGACGGATCTCCGTGCTGAAATGAGAACCAATTGCATACAAAATGCAAGTCAAAAAGGGTGGAGAATCCAGACATTGGATAAGGAAGTCTTCGAGGAAATGCTGCAGTCGGCTATTCCGCCATCATTAACGGTTGATGAAGGAGCAAAACGTATTGTCTCGTGGTTAAGCAATGCCTGCGATGCGGCCATGTGCAGAAAAGGAAGTAGACTAGTGCGCCGTCCTGTTTATTGGTGGAATGAAGAGATCGCTGAATTAAGAAGAAGATGCATATTCGCCCGGAGAAAGCTGCAGCGAGGAATTGGTCCGGCCGTTCTCACAACATATAGAATGATCTATACCAAGGCGCGCAAAGATCTGAAGAAGGCGATCAGAAATAGCAAGCAGAATTGTTTCAAAGAGATGTGCAATGATTTAGAGGTCGACCCTTGGGGAGGGGCTTATAGGAAAATCATGGCGAAAGTTAAGAGTATAAATCGGCAAACGCCACTTCAGCCGAATATATACTGAATATAATATCCACGCTCTTCCCGAGACACGAATTATGCACGCTGCCGTCGTCAGAACTATACGAGGGACTCCCTCCAGAACTTTCTAGAGAGGAGGTCAGTTCGGCAATAACATCCTTTAAGAATAAAAAGGCGCCCGGACCGGATGGCATTACAAATGAAGTCCTGAAGATAGCGTTTAACATGCAGTCTCAGCCGTTTCTACAATTATATAGCAGATGCTTACGGGAAGGCGTTTTCCCAAAAATCTGGAAAGTGCAGCGTTTGGTCCTGCTTCCTAAACCAGGCAGGCCAGCGAACGAACCAGCCTCTTACCGGCCGCTTTGCATGATCGATGCCCTTGGCAAGGTGTTGGAATACATTATTAGAAATCGCTTGCAACAATACGTAGATGATATCCGAGCATTATCAGATCATCAGTATGGATTTCGAAGAGGCCGCTCAACCCTTGATGCCCTTAATCAGGTAGTCGAAATAGCCGAAAACGCTATTGAAGGTACTCGGTGGTTACATGGCACTAAGAAATACTGTCTAGTCGTCACGTTAGATGTAAAGAATGCCTTTAACTCCGCCAGTTGGAAGCGAATTTGCGAAGTGATAGAACGATTGCAAACACCGCAGTATATAGTAAATATAATAAAGAGTTTTTTGGCGGAAAGAACTCTGCTCTACACGACAAATGCGGGAGGATTGCAAACACCGCAGTATATAGTAAATATAATAAAGAGTTTTTTGGCGGAAAGAACTCTGCTCTACACGACAAATGCGGGAGTAAAACAGTATGAAGTGACAGCCGGAGTTCCACAGGGTTCAGTATTGGGACCTCTTCTCTGGAACTTAATGTATGATGCAGTCCTTCGTATATCAGTGCCAAGTGGCGTTAAAATAATTGGTTATGCCGATGATGTAGCAGTGATAATCGTAGCCAAGGAACTTTACCGGCTCCAGGACCGGTAAAGCATACCAGCGTAGTAAGCAGCATCAAAACATGGCTTGAAGCAAACTGCTTGCAGCTGGCTAGCCAGAAAACGGAGGCCCTGTTAATAACTAGCAGGAAAAGGATGGAATCCCTGACGCTCAATATTGATCGGCACATGATTTGCACAAAACCTGCTGTCAAATATCTGGGAGTCACTCTGGATGCTAGATTGTCCTTTGCAGCGCATGTAGAGACGGTGTGTGGTAAGGCGATGCGGACATATACTGCACTTGCCCGAATAATGGCAAATACATATGGACCAGGCCAAAAAAATAGGCTGTTGCTGTCAAAAGTCGTCCAATCCGTGGTAATGTACGCGGCACCTGTTTGGGCAAAGGCGGCCAAGAAAAAAGGAAATATGCGGAAGCTGAACCAACTATTTCGTTTATGTGCACTAAGGGTGTGCTGTGGTTTCCGTACCATATCACAAGAGGCAGCAGGGATTTTGGCAGGAATACCTCCAGCGGATCTGATTATCGCTGAGTTAAACGAAATGCACCGTATGAGAGTGGCGGTTGGAAGAGGCCTCACGCAGCAGGAGACCATGACCATCAAGGATGTCACTTTGTCGAAATGGCAGCAGAGATGGGATCATTGCAATAAAGGCAGGTGGACGTATCATCTAATACCAGAGATCAGAACATGGATAGAGAGACGCCATGGGGAACTAGATTTTTACATGACGCAGATGCTCAGCGGTCATGGATGTTTCCGAAGTTATCTCTACAAGTACGGCCATGACTCTGAGGAATTTTGCGCGCGGTGCCCCAACCTCTGCGAAGATGCAAACCACATATTTTTCGAGTGTGATGGCCTTGCACAAACGCGAGAAATGACAGAGGCGGCGTTGCGACAACCAATAACAGCGCAGAATATCGTCGAGTGCATGTTAAAATCGCCAGAGGCGTGGGATGTGTTGAAGTCCATGTGCGCGAAAGTCATGAGAGAGCAGCGCAGTCTGGAGCGTGCACGTAACAGTCAGATGATGGCAAGGCAAGTGGACAGAACTGGACCGACTAACGTAGGGTGAACAGGGACGTTAGGGTGAGATAATGTCACACAATTGAACGATTACGAACGCTTGAGTGTTAAGCTCCTTCTGCCTCCCGACGTAATACTTAGCGATAGTTCCGGGAGGACTGACAGACTAGGGGGAGGGGTTTTAGCGTGGTTAAAGTCCCGCACGCCGGCTTTCGATGCTTTCCCCTCATACGAAAAAAAAACACACACACACACACACACACACACACACACACACACACACACACACACACACACACACACACACACACACACACACACACACACACACACACACACACACACACACACACACACACACACACACACACACACACACACACACACACACACACACACACACACACACACACACACACACACACACACACACACACACACACACACACACACACACACACACACACACACACACACACACACACACACACACACACACACACACACACACACACACACACACACACACACACACACACACACACACACACACACACACACACACACACACACACACACACACACACACACACACACACACACACACACACACACACACACACACACACACACACACACACACACACACACACACACACACACACACACACACACACACACACACACACACACACACACACACACACACACACACACACACACACACACACACACACACACACACACACACACACACACACACACACACACACACACACACACACACACACACACACACACACACACACACACACACACACACACACACACACACACACACACACACACACACACACACACACACACACACACACACACACACACACACACACACAAAGCAAAGGTGCGAGACTTTAACACGCTAAAACCACCTCCCCCAGGTCTGTCTGTCCTCCCGGAACTACCGTCAAGTATTACGTCGGGAGGCAGATGGAGCTTGACAGCTCAAAAGTCACCAATTAGACTTCGTCGCGAAAAAGGTTGTCGTCTTTATTGCCCTAACGTCATTGTATTGACATATCAGCCAGTCAATTCAGTAGCTCTCCTAGCTCGCTCAGCATTTCTAAGCTTTCCGCATATTTGCGCAGATACCCCGCAGACTGCTTCCCACATTCTTTGCGATGTCAGCATCGCCTCCACAATGTTTCTTGGCGAGACCTCCGACCCATAGATGCCTTTCAGCATATTTTGTTCTTCCACGAATCGGGGGCAAATGAAAAAGACGTGATGCGAATTCTCTATTTCATTCATGCACGCAGGACAAAAGGGCGAGGTATCATACCCAAAGCGGTATAGGCAGCTACGAAACACTCCATGGCCAGTCAGAAACTGCGTTAGAGGAAAGCTCATTTCACCATGCGATCGACTTATCCAACTTTCAATATTTGGGATCAGAGCGAATGTCCAACGGCCCTTGCTTGAAGCATTCCAGCGGGTTTGCCACCTTTCTACTGAGAGTGAACGCTCTCGCTGCGGGCATATCTCAGCGCCATTACTTTTCGCTGCATACAGTCGATGTGCCTCATCAGCCATTATTTCTATCGGCATCATGCCTGCCAACACAAACGCAGCTTCGTCGGAGACAGTTCGATAAGCGCTGATCACGCGCAAAGCATTTAGTCGGTGAACTCTTTCAAGCTGCTTCCTATTCGACTTCACTTTTAGGGAGTCTGCCCAAATTGGCGCGGCATACATGAGCACTGATGTTACCACATTAGATAGCAACATTCGCTTGGTGCTTTTCGGTCCACCTATATTCGGCAGCATCCTGGACAGGGCCGCGTAGCACTTCGAAGCTTTTTTGCAGACATACTCTGCATGCTGTCAGAAACTAAGGCGATCACCAATAAAAACGCCCAAGTACTTTATCGCTCTCTGCGATTGGATGGTAGTACCTCCCACCCTCAGTTGCACTGATTCCACTTTCTTGCGACTACTAATAAGGACGGCTTCCGTTTTTTGCTCAGCAAGCTGCAAGCCAACCGAAGTTAGCCACTGTTGAACCATCGAAACAGTAAGATTTGCGTTTTCCTCCAGATCTGACACTTGTTTTTCTACCACTACGACAGCCCAATCGTCCGCAAAACCGATTACTTTGGCTCCTTCAGGAACTGGCAACCTGAGAACGCTGTCGTACATGAAGTTCCAGAGTAGTGGACCCAATACTGAGCCCTGTAGAACGCCAGCAGTAATGTTGTATATTTTCGGGCCATCGTCAGTGTCGTATATTAAGACTCTGTTGCTAATGTAGCTCCTGATAATTCTCAGCAGGTAATCTGGTACATTCTTCGCCAGTAGTGCATTAATGATATGCTACCAGTCAGCTGTGTTGAACGCATTCCTTACGTCTAGCGTGATTACTAAGCAATACTTTTTGCTTCCTCCTTTCCACCTGGTTCCTTTTATGGCCTCCTTCGCCACAGATATCACTGCACTAAGAGCATCAATAGTTGAACGGGCTCTTCGAAAACCGAACTGGTTGGCGCTAAGACCTTGATCTCCTTCAGTAAAAGGCGCGCGCGCGCACGCGCACACACACACACACACACACACACACACACACACACACACACACACACACACACACACACACACACACACACACACACACACACACACACACACACACACACACACACACACACACACACACACACACACACACACACACACACACACACACACACACACACACACACACACACACACACACACACACACACACACACACACACACACACACACACACACACACACACACACACACACACACACACACACACACACACACACACACACACACACACACACACACACACACACACACACACACACACACACACACACACACACACACACACACACACACACACACACACACACACACACACACACACACACACACACACACACACACACACACACACACACACACACACACACACACACACACACACACACACACACACACACACACACACACACACACACACACACACACACACACACACACACACACACACACACACACACACACACACACACACACACACACACACACACACACACACAAAGCAAAGGTGCGAGACTTTAACACGCTAAAACCACCTCCCCCAGGTCTGTCTGTCCTCCCGGAACTACCGTCAAGTATTACGTCGGGAGGCAGATGGAGCTTGACAGCTCAAAAGTCACCAATTAGACTTCGTCGCGAAAAAGGTTGTCGTCTTTATTGCCCTAACGTCATTGTATTGACATATCAGCCAGTCAATTCAGTAGCTCTCCTAGCTCGCTCAGCATTTCTAAGCTTTCCGCATATTTGCGCAGATACCCCGCAGACTGCTTCCCACATTCTTTGCGATGTCAGCATCGCCTCCACAATGTTTCTTGGCGAGACCTCCGACCCATAGATGCCTTTCAGCATATTTTGTTCTTCCACGAATCGGGGGCAAATGAAAAAGACGTGATGCGAATTCTCTATTTCATTCATGCACGCAGGACAAAAGGGCGAGGTATCATACCCAAAGCGGTATAGGCAGCTACGAAACACTCCATGGCCAGTCAGAAACTGCGTTAGAGGAAAGCTCATTTCACCATGCGATCGACTTATCCAACTTTCAATATTTGGGATCAGAGCGAATGTCCAACGGCCCTTGCTTGAAGCATTCCAGCGGGTTTGCCACCTTTCTACTGAGAGTGAACGCTCTCGCTGCGGGCATATCTCAGCGCCATTACTTTTCGCTGCATACAGTCGATGTGCCTCATCAGCCATTATTTCTATCGGCATCATGCCTGCCAACACAAACGCAGCTTCGTCGGAGACAGTTCGATAAGCGCTGATCACGCGCAAAGCATTTAGTCGGTGAACTCTTTCAAGCTGCTTCCTATTCGACTTCACTTTTAGGGAGTCTGCCCAAATTGGCGCGGCATACATGAGCACTGATGTTACCACATTAGATAGCAACATTCGCTTGGTGCTTTTCGGTCCACCTATATTCGGCAGCATCCTGGACAGGGCCGCGTAGCACTTCGAAGCTTTTTTGCAGACATACTCTGCATGCTGTCAGAAACTAAGGCGATCACCAATAAAAACGCCCAAGTACTTTATCGCTCTCTGCGATTGGATGGTAGTACCTCCCACCCTCAGTTGCACTGATTCCACTTTCTTGCGACTACTAATAAGGACGGCTTCCGTTTTTTGCTCAGCAAGCTGCAAGCCAACCGAAGTTAGCCACTGTTGAACCATCGAAACAGTAAGATTTGCGTTTTCCTCCAGATCTGACACTTGTTTTTCTACCACTACGACAGCCCAATCGTCCGCAAAACCGATTACTTTGGCTCCTTCAGGAACTGGCAACCTGAGAACGCTGTCGTACATGAAGTTCCAGAGTAGTGGACCCAATACTGAGCCCTGTAGAACGCCAGCAGTAATGTTGTATATTTTCGGGCCATCGTCAGTGTCGTATATTAAGACTCTGTTGCTAATGTAGCTCCTGATAATTCTCAGCAGGTAATCTGGTACATTCTTCGCCAGTAGTGCATTAATGATATGCTACCAGTCAGCTGTGTTGAACGCATTCCTTACGTCTAGCGTGATTACTAAGCAATACTTTTTGCTTCCTCCTTTCCACCTGGTTCCTTTTATGGCCTCCTTCGCCACAGATATCACTGCACTAAGAGCATCAATAGTTGAACGGGCTCTTCGAAAACCGAACTGGTTGGCGCTAAGACCTTGATCTCCTTCAGTAAAAGGCGCGCGCGCGCACGCGCACACACACACACACACACACACACACACACACACACACACACACACACACACACACACACACACACACACACACACACACACACACACACACACACACACACACACACACACACACACACACACACACACACGCACACACGCACACACACACACACACACACACACACACACACACACACACACACACACACACACACACACACACACACACACACACACACACACACACACACACACACACACACACACACACACACACACACACACACACACACACACACACACACACACACACACACACACACACACACACACACACACACACACACACACACACACACACACACACACACACACACACACACACACACACACACACACACACACACACACACACACACACACACACACACACACACACACACACACACACACACACACACACACACACACACACACACACACACACACACACACACACACACACACACACACACACACACACACACACACACACACACACACACACACACACACACACACACACACACACACACACACACACACACACACACACACACACACACACACACACACACACACACACACACACACACACACACACACACACACACACACACACACACACACACACACACACACACACACACACACACACACACACACACACACACACACACACACACACACACACACACACACACACACACACACACACACACACACACACACACACACACACACACACACACACACACACACACAAAACAAAGGTGCGAGACCTTAAAACGCTAAAACCACCTCCCCCCGGTCTGTTTGTCCTCCCGGAACTACCGTCAAGTATTACGTCGGGAGGCAGATGGAGCTTGACAGCTCAAAAGTCACCAATTAGAGTTCGTCGCGAAAAAGGTTGTCGTCTTTATTGCCCTAACGTCATTGTATTGACATATCAGCCAGTCAATTCAGTAGCTCTCCTAGCTCGCTCAGCATTTCTAAGCTTTCCGCATATTTGCGCAGATACCCCGCAGACTGCTTCCCACATTCTTTGCGATGTCAGCATCGCCTCCACAATGTTTCTTGGCGAGACCTCCGACCCATAGATGCCTTTCAGCATATTTTGTTCTTCCACGAATCGGGGGCAAATGAAAAAGACGTGATGCGAATTCTCTATTTCATTCATGCACGCAGGACAAAAGGGCGAGGTATCATACCCAAAGCGGTATAGGCAGCTACGAAACACTCCATGGCCAGTCAGAAACTGCGTTAGAGGAAAGCTCATTTCACCATGCGATCGACTTATCCAACTTTCAATATTTGGGATCAGAGCGAATGTCCAACGGCCCTTGCTTGAAGCATTCCAGCGGGTTTGCCACCTTTCTACTGAGAGTGAACGCTCTCGCTGCGGGCATATCTCAGCGCCATTACTTTTCGCTGCATACAGTCGATGTGCCTCATCAGCCATTATTTCTATCGGCATCATGCCTGCCAACACAAACGCAGCTTCGTCGGAGACAGTTCGATAAGCGCTGATCACGCGCAAAGCATTTAGTCGGTGAACTCTTTCAAGCTGCTTCCTATTCGACTTCACTTTTAGGGAGTCTGCCCAAATTGGCGCGGCATACATGAGCACTGGTGTTACCACATTAGATAGCAACATTCGCTTGGTGCTTTTCGGTCCACCTATATTCGGCAGCATCCTGGACAGGGCCGCGTAGCACTTCGAAGCTTTTTTGCAGACATACTCTGCATGCTGTCAGAAACTAAGGCGATCATCAATAAAAACGCCCAAGTACTTTATCGCTCTCTGCGATTGGATGGTAGTACCTCCCACCCTCAGTTGCACTGATTCTACTTTCTTGCGACTACTAATAAGGACGGCTTCCGTTTTTTGCTCAGCAAGCTGCAAGCCAACCGAAGTTAGCCACTGTTGAACCATCGAAACAGTAAGATTTGCGTTTTCCTCCAGATCTGACACTTGTTTTTCTACCACTACGACAGCCCAATCGTCCGCAAAACCGATTACTTTGGCTCCTTCAGGAACTGGCAACCTGAGAACGCTGTCGTACATGAAGTTCCAGAGTAGTGGACCCAATACTGAGCCCTGTAGAACGCCAGCAGTAATGTTGTATATTTTCGGGCCATCGTCAGTGTCGTATATTATTAGCCGAATTCTGGTTGATTGACTAACAGCCCTATTCTGCTTGATTGGTTGACACCGATTTGTCAATACCTTTTTGTTTTTCCATTGTAAAGTATGCTATTCTGCAAAATTTTTGACAGTGCAAAAACTATTAAAGTTCACCATGCGTGGTGAAATTGAAAAACAGGTAAAACAGCTGTTTTGAATTTCCAACTTCGAAACAATGGAAGCGACTGCTAAGTAAGTTTATTCTATAAATTATCTTTTTATTTCTTATTATATTGTATATACAATACAATGCATATCTTTACAGAACACCGAAATTCCAACGTGCTACAGAAGAGCAGCTCCATTTTTTTATTGATTTTTGCCAACGTCACCCGGAGATTAATGGGAAAAATAATCCTCAATCTCCGGCGCTGGTACAGGACAGGTGGCGAGAGCTGGCCGGGCACCTTAATGCTTTGCGAGGGCCATCTAGAACGGCGGTAAAATGGAAGGAGGTAAATATTGTTTTTACATGTAATTAGAAAAACATTTATATGAATATTTTTCTTAGACTTTGTCGGTGTGGAAGAGCCAAATAAGAGGCAGAGCTCGAGCAAAAAAGGCAGAACAAATGCAGACTGGCGGTGGACCATGCAGCAAGCCGCTGACAGAATTTGAAGAGCGTGTGGTTCATACTTTCGGAAAGGTTGCGGTCGACGGGCTGAACGGTGTCGCCACTCTGGGAATAGAGGTAATATTTACAATATCGTTTGTAGTTCTCTAGTGTATGATTTGTATTTGCAGAACATCCCACCAGACAGAGCTTCCATGCGAGGTTGACTCAGCGCAGCTCCGTCGGCCGCAGGCAGTGGCCACCTGGGTCCGCTGACTTTTCATAGCCTCGGCTCCATATCGTCGGCTCAAGAACCGCTTGGTCCCATTTCGCCGACTCAAGAGCCGCTTGACCCCATTTCTTCGACTCAAGTACCTATTGGCCCCATTTCTCCGACTCAAGTACCTATTGGCCCCATTTCTCCGACTCAAGTACCTATTGGCCCCATTTCTCCGACTCAAGTACCTATTGGCCCCATTTCGCCGAATCAAGAGCCCATTTCGTCTGCAAAAATCGGATCAGCTTCGCCAGCTTCCTCATCTGTGAGGATGTTTTCAAGAACGTCGGAAATAATTAAACTCGTCCTCAGAATCGAAGAAAAACGAGATGCTCGTGATGCTGGTTTTCTCCAAGCGCAATTGGCCACAGCCGCAGCAATCGAAAAGCTTGCAAAAGCGATTGATGAAATGAAAAAAACCTAAATAAACATTTTGAACCACAGCAATCGAAAAGCTTGCAAAGCGATTGATGAGATGAAAAAAACCTAAATAAACATTTTGAATTTATTTATATTTTTATTTTTAATTTAAAGAGTATTAATATATCTGGTACGAATATGGGCTCCTTCTCTTAAATTGTCGTGATGTGAAATTTCTGCTTCATTAATGGATTGCTCAACTTCCTCTTCATCAATGTTTAAAAATTCGCCATTCTTTAGTAGAATATTGTGCAGAATTGCACACGCGTAAATGATTTTTGCAGCCTTATCGTGGCTGTAGTGCAACACACGATGCTTTGACAAGCATCTGAAACGAGACTTCAATACGCCGAATGCTCGTTCAATGACATTGCGGCTCTTGTTGTGTAGCTTGTTGTACTTTACTTGTTTATTTCCGTTGGGCTCAGCCAATGGGGTAAGGAGCCAAGGCTCCAGCGGGTATCCTTGGTCACCTATCAACCACGTGTCCCACCGAGCATCGTGGTTTTCAACCATATGGGCCTTTATTGGCGAAGTAGCCCAAATGCCAGAATCGTGGCAAGAGCCAGGATATTTAGCGTTAATCGATGTAAATATCAAGCGGTGGTCACAAATCTGTTAAAGTAATACTTAAGTATGTAAAACTTTCTTACATTGACGAAAACTGCGTAACCTACCGCTGCTACATTCAGAGAATAGACGGCTTTCCTGTTCATATAGAGGTTCATGGGAGCTTCAGGGGTGGAGGTGGGAGCAACAATAGCAATGTGGGTACAATCAATCGCACCCACCGTTCCCTTAATTCCGAAATTATGAAAAAAGCTATAGGCAAACAATATTACCGAAAAATAATTACCAAATAATACCAAATCATACCCTGATTTTATTACTGCTTTTTCTTCAGCAGTAATGGGAAACCTTATTTCCTTTCCTTTTACTGCGATTAATAAATTCGCCATTGCGTGGATGCTCCGTGAAACCGACGATTGGCTCATCGGCAGCACGCAATGGTTTCCAACGCATTTTTGGTAGGATCCATGACCAAAAAAATATAGGGCACACAGGAACCTTGCCAAAAAGGGTAAAGAAGTCCTTTGCGTGTCAAAGGGCTGGACTTCTTCCATTAGTCTCGCACACAAGTTTTTGTTCAATCGAAAATTTTGGATGAACACTTCATCCGAAAGTGAAAAAGGATTACTATCATCCCGTAATTGCCTCAAAAAACGGCGCCTTTGAAAACGTTGCTCACTTTCCTCATCATTATTTTGTACAAGCAATAAAAGTAAATATTCCATTATTTTCCTTTTTGTACAAAATCAATCACTCCAATATCGCAAAAAATACATGAATTCAGGATGATAAATATTTTGAAGCTTGTCAATACCTCATCTGATTTTGACAGTCATGTCAGGAAAAAAAAATTTGAAATTAACTTTAGAATACCAAATTTTACAAATTGTCAAAACTTTACAATTTGTCAATATGGTGAGTCTTGTCAAACGATTAGAATAGGGCTGTAAGCTCACCACATTGACAAGGCATGAAGAAAAAATTTATCGATTGACAGCTGTCAAGATTTCGTATTCTGGCAAAAAAATGAATGCTTTCTCTTGTCAATAGCAAAAGACCACTTGACAGCTTATTGTTTTAGTTTTTGAATTGAGTCGTTCTCAAATAAAGTAAAAATGGAAGAATTCATTTTAATACTTGTGAAAAGTGACGAAGAAAAACGGATGCAAAAAATACAAAGGCGTCGTTTCTTGAGACACCTCCGCGAAAATAACGACCCGTTTCTATTACAGGAAGAAATTTTTGTGAAAAATTTCCGCCTCAGCAAATCTCTTTGCTACAAATTAATTGGCGAAATTTATCGCTTCGACATCCAAAAGACGTCTTTGCCTTTTTTGCCGAGGTTCTTAAGTGCTCTATATTTTCTAGCACATGGATCATACCAAAAATGTGTCGGGAACCATTGTGTATTACCAATGAGCCAATCCTCTGTTTCGCGCAGCTTGCATCATATAATTCTCCTAATTATTAAAGTCAAGGGAAATGAAATAAAATTTCCTACATCATATGATGATAAACTCGCCATAAAAGCAGGGTATGCAAAATTGTAAGTTGTGAAATAATTTTCTGAGTACTATTTATCGTTTTCCAGATTTTATAATAATTTCGGAATAAAGGGAACAATAGGTGCAATTGACTGCACACACATTGCGATTGCTGCTCCACTATCAAGTGCTGAAGCCCCTCTGACTCTTTATATGAATAGAAAGGGATTCTACAGCATCAATGTAGAAGCGGTATGTTTTTGAATTAAAGTTTATATACATTAATTTAGATAAAAAATCTCAGATATGTGATCATCGCCTGCTCTTCACCTCCATGAATGCAAGATTTCCGGGATCTTGCCATGATTCGGGAATCTGGACTACTTCCGCAGTAAGGTCGCATTTAATAAGAGAAAATGATCCACAACGCGACACATGGCTACTGGGTGATCAAGGATATCCCCTCGAACCTTGGCTGCTTACGCCATTGGCAGATCCTAATGGACCCAGTGAAATCAAATATAATAAACTGCATGGAAAGAGCAGAAATTCCATTGAAAGGGCATTTGGCGTTTTGAAATCGCGCTTTAGATGTTTGTCTCGGCACCGGATCTTAAATTACTCTCACACAAAATCAGCAAACATCATATATGCTTGTGCAATTTTGCACAACATTATTATTAAGAGCGGAGGAACTGCAAATTTGGATGCGAGTGAACTTGGTGATGATATAGAAATGTCTCCCTTCGTATCGGACACACTGAGAGAAGGCGAATTAACTCGAAGGAGATACATCTCTACCTTATAAACCCACTATAAGAACCACTTTCAAAATACTATATGCCACAATTTACTTTAATAATACACTATAATACAAATAATTTAAAATAAAGCTCAATACGATTTATTTTATTTCTAGTTTTTTTTATAGTTTATTTTATTTTTACAGCATATTATATGTGATTTTTATTTATGGCATCAGCAAGTGCCATTAAATCCCTTCCTAAATCCCGAAGCGCTTCTGCGGTAGCGAGCTGAGCTTGAATGGCCTGCTCCTCTCTCGCATCTCGTCCCTCAATGCTTCTGAGAACTATATTTATTATGTCCTGTGATCTTTGTGAGCTGACTGCCAGAACGGATGGAGAAAATGGCTCCGAAGTGGGCACTGATAATGGCGACGGAACAGGGCTAAACAGCTCCACCTGTGGCAACACCGGGCTTGGAATTGGCATCTGCGATGGGCCAGGGCTCGGCAGCGCGGGCGACGATGACACCGGACTTGGCGTTGTGGGTGACAATAGGTCAGGGCTTGGCAGTGCAGGCGACAATGACACCGGGCTTGGCAGTGCTGCCGATGATGAGGAGATATTCTGCAACAAATGCATTTTTTTAACGATATTTAAATAATTAACTACATAATTCATACCTCGATGCCAAGTGTGCCAATCTCTTGCAACCCATCAACGGCTGCGCTGCCGAATGTAGCTAAAGCACGCTCCTCGAAAGCAGTGAGAGGCCTAGTGCTGTTTGTGCCACCGCCAGTCAGCACTTGTTCTGCTTTGCGCTTCCTTGCGCGCCCGCGCAACTGGCTCTTCCATACGCCTAATGTCTGTAAAATAAAAGCGTTAATAAAGAAATATATCTCTTTTTATTACCATATTACCTCCTTCCACTTTGCTGGAGTCCTCGTCGGTCCCCTCATCGAATTGAGGCTCATCGACAATTCCAGCCAAAGGTCCTTCATTGCGCTGGGTGATTGCGCAGTATTTTTTCCGGCGAGAAATTGTGGATGTTGACGGCAAAAATCTATAAAATAGGAGAGCTGCTCCTCACTTGCCCTCTGGAATTTTGGTTTGCTGTAAATAATTAACATTTATTAATGTAACAATAATAAATTTCTAAAAATCACTTACCGCTCAATCGAATCCATATTTTCCATTTGATTAAAATGACAGCTGATATCCGTCACTTGAAATTCACCATGTGTGGTGAACTCTCAAAATTTTTCTGGTGTCAAGTTCTCGCTAGAATACCATAATTTACTGAGCTTGACAAGTTCATTGACTAGAATCTTGACTAGACCGCTGTCAACTTGATAAGCAGAATTCGGCTGTAAGACTCTGTTGCTAATGTAGCTCCTGATAATTCTCAGCAGGTAATCTGGTACATTCTTCGCCAGTAGTGCATTAATGATATGCTACCAGTCAGCTGTGTTGAACGCATTCCTTACGTCTAGCGTGATTACTAAGCAATACTTTTTGCTTCCTCCTTTCCACCTGGTTCCTTTTATGGCCACCTTCGCCACAGATATCACTGCACTAAGAGCATCAATAGTTGAACGGGCTCTTCGAAAACCGAACTGGTTGGCGCTAAGACCTTGATCTCCTTCAGTAAAAGGCAGAAGCCGCTCATAAATTATTTTTTCAAGGACCTTTCCAACAGTATCCAAGAGACAGATCGGTCTATAAGAGGACGGCTCGCCTGGCAGCCTTCCAGGTTTGGGCAGCAATACCAATTGAATTTTCCAAATCGCCGGAAAAACTCCTTGCCGCAGACAGGATTGCATGACAGCTGCAAAATGTAGTGGGTAACTCAAAACAGCTGTCTTCAACGCTGCGTTTGGGACAGAATCCGGACCTGGAGCTTTGTTGTGCTGTATTCTTTTAGCCGCCGAAATCACTTCTTCGGATGTCACGACAGCATTATTATTGGCTGGCACTCCCGGGAACAGATTTCTGCGTTCCCGTGGCTGTGGGAATAAGGTAGCCACAATTTTTGAAAGAAGTAATGGACACCTTTCCTGGTTGCTGGCTCTTATTTTTCCCATGACTAACTTGTATGCTCCGCCCCAGGGATTTGAGTTGGCTTCCTCGCATAATCTTTTAAAACATTGCGTTTTGGAGCTTCGAATGGCATTTCGGAGCCTTTTTCGTTCCCTTGAGAACTCACTTCGAAGAATAATTCTCTCCATCGCCTGTTTGCAGTGTTAATAACGTCGTCTCGCCTGCAAACACCGAGCGCGAAGAGCTCCAATTTCGGCATTCCACCAATAGGCAGGCCGGCCACGATTTGTTGCCTTCCGTCTGGTCATAGCAGCATCACATGCTTTCGCTAATTGTTTTGCGAGCTGCGCGGCCAGCTCCTCCGCTTCCTCCGGCCACTCATGCTCATCGGCGAACATCATATTAAAAAGTTCTTTGTCCAGAGCGCTCTCCTTCCATCCACAATGTGTTTGGCGAACCCTGCTTGCTCTAGGTTCATTCTGCCGTTGGATGTCTATCACTATTGCCTGATGGTCGCTGAATGTGAACTCCTCACTAACTTGCCAATTTGTGTTCCGCGCCAGTGCGCTGCTGACGAACGTGACGTCAATCACTGACTCCCTATCATTTCTACGGTAGGTGCTTGTTGAGCCAACATTTGCGAGCACGATATTTAGTGTCGAGAATATTTCTAACAAGATCCTTCCCCTCGAGTTGGTGTATCTACTACCCCATTCAGTCGACCAAGCATTAAAATCCCCGGCAACAACTACAGGACTATTGTTTCTTGCATCGTTCGAAATGTTCATGACAATTGCCTCAAAT
>OV277348.1:71831717-71891717 GCA_922984085.1 Sicus ferrugineus
GAGGAGCTGGCCGCGCAGCTCGCAAAACAATTAACGAAAGCATGTGATGCTGCTATGCCCAGACGGAAGGCAACAAATCGTGGCCGGCCTGCCTATTGGTGGAATGCCGAAATTGGAGCTCTTCGCGCTCGGTGTTTGCAGGCGAGACGACGTTATCAACGCTGCAAACAGGTGATGGAGAGAATTAATCTTCGAAGTGAGTTCTCAAGGGAACGAAAAAGGCTCCGAAATGCCATTCGAAGCTCCAAAACGCAATGTTTTAAAAGATTATGCGAAGAAGCCAACTCAAATCCCTGGGGCGGAGCATACAGGTTAGTCATGGGAAAAATAAGAGCCAGCAACCAGGAAAGGTGTCCATTACTTCTTTCAAAAATTGTGGCTACCTTATTCCCACAGCAACGGGAACGCAGAAATCTGTTCCCGGGAGTGCCAGCCAATAATAATGCTGTCGTGACATCCGAAGAAGTGCTTTCGGCGGCTAAAAGAATACAGCACAACAAAGCTCCAGGTCCGGATTCTGTCCCAAACGCAGCGTTGAAGACAGCTGTTTTGAGTTACCCACTACATTTTGCTGCTGTCATGCAATCCTGTCTGCGGCAAGGAGTTTTTCCGGCGATTTGGAAAATTCAAAAATTGGTATTGCTGCCCAAACCTGGAAGGCCGCCAGGCGAGCCGTCCTCTTATAGACCGATCTGTCTCTTGGATACTGTTGGAAAGGTCCTTGAAAGAATAATTTATGAGCGGCTTCTGCCTTTTACTGAAGGAGATCAAGGTCTTAGCGCCAACCAGTTCGGTTTTCGAAGAGCCCGTTCAACTATTGATGCTCTTAGTGCAGTGATATCTGTGGCGAAGGAGGCCATAAAAGGAACCAGGTGGAAAGGAGGAAGCAAAAAGTATTGCTTAGTAATCACGCTAGACGTTAAGAATGCGTTCAACACAGCTGACTGGGAGCATATCATTAATGCACTACTGGCGAAGAACGTACCAGATTACCTGCTGAGAATTATTAGGAGCTACCTTAGCAACAGAGTCTTAATATACGACACTGACGATGGCCCGAAAAAATACAGCATTACTGCTGGCGTTCCACAGGGCTCAGTATTGGGTCCATTACTCTGGAACTTCATGTACGACAGCGTTCTCAGGTTGCCAGTTCCTGAAGGAGCCAAAGTAATCGGTTTTGCGGACGATTTGGCTGTCGTAGTGGTAGAAAAACAAGTGTCAGACCTGGAGGAAAAAGCAAATCTTACTGTTTCGATGGTTAAACAGTGGCTAACTTCGGTTGGCTTGCAGCTTGCTGAGCAAAAAACGGAAGCCGTCCTTATTAGTAGTCGCAAGAAAGTGGAATCAGTGCAACTGAGGGTGGGAGGTGCTACCATCCAATCGCAGAGAGCGATAAAGTACTTGGGCGTTTTTATTGATGATCGCCTTAGTTTCCGACAGCATGCAGAGTATGTCTGCAAAAAAGCTTCGAAGTGCTACGCGGCCCTGTCCAGGATGCTGCCGAACATAGGTGGACCGAAAAGCACCAAGCGAATGTTGCTATCTAATGTGGTAACATCAGTGCTCATGTATGCCGCGCCAATTTGGGCAGACTCCTTAAAGGTGAAGTCGAATAGGAAGCAGCTTGAAAGAGTTCACCGACTAAATGCTCTGCGCGTGATCAGCGCTTATCGAACTGTCTCCGACGAAGCTGCGTTTGTGTTGGCAGGCATGATGACGATAGAAATAATGGCTGATGAGGCACATCGACTGTATGCAGCGAAAAGTAATGGGGCTGAGATATACCCGCAGCGAGAGCGTTCACTCTCAGTAGAAAGGTGGCAAACCCGCTGGAATGCTTCAAGCAAGGGCCGTTGGACATTCGCTCTGATCCCAAATATTGAAAGTTGGATAAGTCGATCGCATGGTGAAATGAGCTTTCCTCTAACGCAGTTTCTGACTGGCCATGGAGTGTTTCGTAGCTGCCTATACCGCTTTGGGTATGATACCTCGCCCTTTTGTCCTGCGTGCATGAATGAAATAGAGAATTCGCATCACGTCTTTTTCATTTGCCCCCGATTCGTGGAAGAACAAAATATGCTGAAAGGCATCTATGGGTCGGAGGTCTCGCCAAGAAACATTGTGGAGGCGATGCTGACATCGCAAAGAATGTGGGAAGCAGTCTGCGAGGTATCTGCGCAAATATGCGGAAAACTTAGAAATGCTGAGCGAGCTAGGAGAGCTACTGAGTTGACTGGCTGATATGTCAATACAATGACGTTAGGGCAATAAACACGACAAACTGTTTTGCGACGAACTCTAATTGGTGACTTTTGAGCTGTCAAGCTCCATCTGCCTCCCGACGTAATACTTGACGGTAGTTCCGGGAGGACAGACAGACCTGGGGGAGGTGGTTTTAGCGTGTTAAAGTCACGCACCTTGGCTTTCGATGCTTTCCACCTCATTTTTAAAAAAAAAAAAACACACACACACACACACACACACACACACACACACACACACACACACACACACACACACACACACACACACACACACACACACACACACACACACACACACACACACACACACACACACACACACACACACACACACACACACACACACATACACACACACACACACACACACACACACACACACACACACACACACACACACACACACACACACACACACACACACACACACACACACACACACACACACACACACACACACACACACACACACACACACACACACACACACACACACACACACACACACACACACACACACACACACACACACACACACACACACACACACACACACACACACACACACACACACACACACACACACACACACACACACACACACACACACACACACACACACACACACACACACACACACACACACACACACACACACACACACACACACACACACACACACACACACACACACACACACACACACACACACACACACACACACACACACACACACACACACACACACACACACACACACACACACACACACACACACACACACACACACACACACACACACACACACACACACACACACACACACACACACACACACACACACACACACACACACACACACACACACACACACACACACACACACACACACACACACACACACACACACACACACACACACACACACACACACACACACACACACACACACACACACACACACACACACACACACACACACACACACACACACACACACACACACACACACACACACACACACACACACACACACACACACACACACACACACACACACACACACACACATTATTGATGTTCCATCACAAGGATACATGGAACATTATATTTTGTTTTTGGAGCATGAGCTGGAATAGTAGGAACCTCTTGGTTAATTAATTGGGGATGATCAAATTTATAATGTGATTGTCACAGCTCACGCTTTTGTAATAATTTTCTTTATAGTAATACCAATTATAATTGGAGGATTTGGAAACTGACTAGTACCCCTAATGCTAGGAGCACCAGATATAGCCTTCCCTCGAATAAATAATATAAGATTCTGACTTCTCCCCCCTTCGTTAACTCTTTTGTTAGTAAGTAGAATAGTAGAAAACGGAGCAGGGACTGGTTGAACGGTCTACCCACCTTTATCATCTACTATTGCTCACAGAGGGGCATCCGTTGATCTAGCAATTTTTAGTCTTCATTTAGCGGGAGTATCCTCAATTCTTGGTGCAGTAAATTTTATTACTACAGTAATTAACATACGAACAGAAGGAATATCATTTGATCGAATACCTTTATTTGTTTGATCAGTATTAATTACTGCTCTTCTCCTTTTACTTTCTCTCCCTGTTTTAGCTGGAGCAATTACAATACTTTTAACAGACCGAAGTCTAAATACATCATTCTTTGACCCTGCCGGAGGAGGGGATCCTATTCTTTATCAACATTTATTTTGATTCTTTGGACACCCTGAAGTTTATATTCTAATTTTACCCGGATTTGGTATAATTTCCCATATTATCAGACAAGAATCTGGAAAAAAGGAAACCTTTGGATCATTAGGAATAATTTATGCAATGTTATCAATTGGTCTGTTAGGATTTATTGTCTGAGCTCATCATATATTTACGGTAGGAATAGATGTAGACACTCGGGCTTATTTTACCTCAGCAACTATAATTATTGCTGTTCCTACAGGAATCAAAATTTTTAGTTGACTTGCCACCCTTCATGGATCTCAACTTTCTTACTCACCTTCAATTTTATGAGCACTAGGATTTGTATTTTTATTTACAGTGGGAGGACTAACTAGAGTAGTTTTAGCAAATTCTTCAGTAGACATTATTCTTCATGACACTTATTATGTTGTTGCTCATTTTCACTATGTCCTCTCTATAGGGGCAGTATTTGCAATTATAGCAGGATTTATTCATTGATATCCTTTATTTACTGGTTTAAATTTAAACCCTTCACTCCTAAAAACCCAATTTATAGTAATATTTATTGGAGTAAATCTGACATTTTTTCCTCAACATTTTCTAGGATTGGCTGGAATACCTCGACGATATTCTGACTATCCAGATAGATATACTTCCTGAAATGTTGTATCATCAATTGGATCAATAATTTCTCTTCTAGGAATTATCTTTTTTATTTATATTATCTGAGAAAGAATAGTTTTAAGTCGACAAGTTTTATTCCCTGTTCAACTTAGACCATCAGTAGAATGACCAAAAATACTCCCCCAGCAGAACATAGATACTCAGAGTTACCTTTACTATCTTCATTCTAATATGGCAGATTAGTGCAATGGATTTAAGCTTCATATATAAAGATTTTCTTTTATTAGAAAATGACTACATGATCATCATTTAGACTTCAAGATAGATCTTCTCCTTTAATAGAACAGTTAACTTTTTTTCACGATCACACTCTAATAATTTTAATTATAATTACAGTAATAGTTGGATATTTATTAATCACCTTATTCACTAATTTATTTACAAATCGATTTCTTCTTCATGGTCAAATAATTGAGATAATTTGAACTATCCTTCCTGCAGTAGTTCTATTATTTATTGCTCTCCCTTCTCTTCGCTTATTATATCTTCTTGATGAAATTAGTAACCCTTTGTTAACCCTTAAAACTATTGGTCATCAATGATACTGAAGATATGAATATTCAGATTTTTCTAATTTAGAGTTTGATTCATATATAATTCCCTCAAACGAAATAATAGAAAACTCATTTCGATTACTAGATGTAGACAATCGAATGTTGTTCCACTTAATACTCAGATTCGAATCTTAATTAGTGCAGCAGACGTAATTCACTCATGAACTATCCCCTCTTTAGGAGTTAAGGTAGATGCAACTCCTGGACGATTAAATCAGAGAAATTTTCTCGTTTCACGACCTGGACTATTCTATGGACAATGCTCTGAGATCTGTGGAGCAAATCACAGTTTTATACCAATTGTTCTAGAAAGAGTATCACCAAAATCTTTTCTTAACTGAGTAATATCTTCTTCACTCAAATCATTAAGTGACTGAAAGCAAGTTCTGGTCTCTTAAACCATTTTATAGTAGATTAGCTCCTACTCTTAATGAGAAAAATTAGTTAATTTATAACATTAGCTTGTCAAGTTGAAATTATTTTTTGTAATATTTTTCAATTCCTCAAATATCCCCATTAAAATGACTTAGCTTGTTCAAATTTTTTATTTCTATATTTTTATTATTTAGTTTAATCTCTTACTATTCATTTTCTTATTCTTATCCTTCCAAATCAATATCACCATCATATTCTTCTCGTCAGCTTCCTTGAAAATGATAACTAACCTCTTTTCTATTTTTGACCCTTCATCAAGAATTTTCTCACTCTCTTTAAATTGAATAAGTACAATATTAGGAATTGTGATTATTCCTCCACTTTTCTGATTAATCCCTTCTCGAAATACTTATTTTTGAAATAAAATCCTAATTACCCTTCATGTTGAATTTAAAACACTCATTTAGGTAGATCTTTTATTTTTTATTTCTCTTTTTTCAATTATTTTATTTAATAATTTTTTAGGTTTATTTCCTTACATTTTTACAAGCACAAGTCACTTATCTATCACGCTATCATTAGCTTTACCTTTATGATTATGTTTTATATTATTTGGATGAATCAATCACTCTCAACATATATTTGCTCACCTAGTCCCCCAAGGAACTCCAAGAATCTTGATACCTTTTATGGTATGTATTGAATCAATTAGAAATATTATTCGTCCAGGAACTCTTGCTGTTCGACTAACTGCTAATATAATTGCGGGTCATCTACTCTTATGTTTATTAGGAAGAACAGGAACATCATTAAATATTCTAGTTTCATTATTAATCCTAGTCCAATTCCTTCTTTTACTTTTAGAATTTGCTGTTTCAGTAATTCAATCCTATGTATTTGCAGTTCTAAGAACTTTATATTCTAGAGAAGTAAACTAATGACCTTACACTCAAACCATCCATTCCACTTAGTGGATTACAGTCCATGACCTATTACAGGAGCTGTTGGAGCTATAGTCTCTGTTACCGGAATAGTAAAATGATTTCATTTATATGATTCTTCTCTTCTAATCTTAGGGAATATTATTATTATTATTACAGTATATCAATGATGACGAGATGTAACTCGTGAAAGAACATTCCAAGGATTTCATACATCTTTTGTATCATTAGGTCTTCGATGAGGAATAATTCTTTTCATCTTATCTGAAATTTTATTTTTTGTCTCATTTTTTTGAGCATTTTTTCATAGAAGACTTTCCCCAGCAATTGAGCTAGGAGCAAATTGACCTCCTTCAGGAATTACACCTTTCAATCCCTTTCAAATTCCTCTATTAAATACAGCAATTTTAATTTCTTCTGGAATTTCAGTTACTTGAGCTCACCATGCAATTATAGAGAATAATCACTCTCAAGGAATTCAAGGATTATTTTTTACCGTAATTCTAGGTGTTTATTTCTCAATTCTTCAAGCATATGAATATATTGAATCCCCTTTTACTATCGCAGATTCTGTTTATGGATCTTCTTTTTTCATAGCAACAGGATTTCATGGGTTTCATGTTCTTATCGGAACTACATTCCTATTCGTTTGCCTGCTTCGTCTTTATAAAAATCTCTTCTCAAATCATCACCACTTTGGTTTTGAAGCAGCTGCATGATATTGACATTTTGTAGATGTAGTTTGATTATTTTTATTTATTTCAATCTACTGATGAGGAGGTTAACTTACTTGTATAGTATATTAGTATATTTGACTTCCAATCATAAGGTCTGTTTTTAGTACAAGTATTGTTTCCCGTATTTTTAACCTCTATTTTTACAGTGTTATTATCTCTAATTATTTTGTCTATCTGCTCAACAATTAGAAAAAAAAGTCATACAGATCGAGAAAAAAGATCTCCTTTTGAATGTGGGTTTGATCCAAAATCTTCCTTTCGAACTCCTTTTTCTTTACGATTTTTTCTTATTGCTATTATTTTTCTTGTTTTTGATGTAGAAATTGCTCTAATCTTACCAATTGTTCCCACATTTTCCATCTCTTCAATTATATCATGAATTAGAACTACAATATTTTTTGTTTTTATTCTTCTTGTTGGATTATATCACGAATGAAATCAAGGAGAACTTGAATGAAGAGAATAGGGTTTGTAGTTAAGTATAACATTTGATTTGCATTCGAAAAGTATTGAAATTCAATCTACCTTAAATATGAAGTGATATATCACAGTTAGTTTCGACCTAACCTTAGGAAATCTCCCTTATTTTTAATTGAAGCCAAAAAAGAGGCATATCACTGTTAATAGTATCACTGGATTTTCCCAATTAAGGAAACATGAAGTTCAATATAAAGCTGCTAACTTTTTTATTTAACGGTTTAATTCCGTTTATGTTTCTCTTTTGTATAGTTTAATAAAAACATTACTTTTTCAAAGTAAAAATAAATAATATTTTATTACTATTTAGAGTTATTTAAATATTTTGTTTAGAGAATAATAATTCTCCTATACATCTTCAGTGTACAGCTCTAATATAAGCTATCTAAACAGACAAGTAAAATATATAAATAAATCAAAACTACTCACGAAGTAAACACTATTATAAAAATCTTTAAATTATTTCTTTGTAAAATTCTTCTTTTCTTAGAAATGTCAGACAAATTCAAATGAATTGATTGTCCACCCATCTCTTCTGATCAACCTTGATCAACACACTTTACTATTGATTCCCCAACAGAAAGAGGATATTTTACTATCCCATATGTAGAAATAATTGGTATAAATCATATTCCTCTTGATAATCAGTTTATAAAAATTATTAAAAAAGAAAATCTCTGAGAATCCTTTCTTTTTCAAGATATAATATAACCTATTAACCAACCCACAATACCTATTATCAAACACACAAAAATAGTTAAAAGCTTTAGATCTAAGGAGAGAACAACAGTTTGAGGAGTTTCTAAAATTAATCATCCTATTATGCTCCCTCCTACTATTCTTATTATAGTTAGAGGAATTATCCCCTTATTTATAATCTTGTGTTCATCTCCTAATATGTTCATAGAAATAAAATTTACTCTCCCTCTTATTGAATAAAAAATTAATCGAAAAGAATAAATTACTGTTAATCCTGTTGAAAAAAAAGCTATCAACCACACTAAAATATTTATATCCATCAAAAGAACAGACTCTAAAATTCAATCCTTCGAATAAAAACCAGCTAAAAAAGGTATTCCACATAGTGCTAGATTTGAGATATTAAAACAGGAAACAGTAAAAGGTATATGAATTGATAAGCCTCCTATTATTCGAATATCTTGATTAATATTCATATTGTGGATTATTGCCCCCGCACACATAAATAATAATGCTTTAAATAATGCATGAGTTAATAAGTGAAAAAAAGCATATCTCATAACCCCAATCTTAATGTTATTATTATTAAACCTAATTGTCTTAAAGTAGATAAAGCAATAATTTTCTTTAAATCTATTTCATAGCAAGCTCCTATCCCAGCTATAAACATAGTCAGGCATGATAAAATTAAAAGAAGATTCCCCATAAAAGAACTAGATAAAGCTGATCTAAATCGGATTAATAAATAAACCCCAGCGGTAACCAAAGTAGATGAATGAACAAGAGCCGAAACAGGGGTAGGTGCTGCTATTGCGGCTGGGAGTCAAGAAGAAAAAGGAATTTGAGCACTCTTTGTTATTGCTGCTAAAATTACCAACCCTGAAATAACTCTTATTTCTAAAGAATCAAAATAATTTTCTAAGTAAAAGATAAAATGTCATCTCTCATATCTTATTATTCAACCAATCGCTATTAAAATAGCCACATCTCCAATTCGATTAGATAAAATTGTTAACATCCCTGCATTATATGACTTAGAATTTTGAAAATAAATGACAAGACAGTAAGAGACTAGTCCTAATCCATCGCACCCCAATAAAATTCTTAATAAATTTGGTCTTAAAATTATTAACATCATTGACAGTACAAATAATACTACTAATATAATAAATCGATTGATTCTTTTATCTTCTCTTATATATTCCTTTCTATAAAAAACTACACAGGCAGAAATTAACAAAACAAAAGACATAAATATTAGTCTTATTCAATCTAAAATTAATGTTATTATTAGTCCCTGAGAATTTAAAGATACAATTTCTCACTCTAAAAAAAATCCTCTCAAATTATTAAACATCCAATATAAAACAGAATTGTTCTAAATAAAATAAAAAAGATTGATACAATAAAACAAATTGAGATAATTTCCAAGACTTAGAATAAAAATTTATATTTTTGACACCACAAATCAATGTTTTTCTTAAACTATCTAAATAGATCAAATAAAAAATAAGATCTCTCTTTAATACTAACATAATAATAGGGACCCAATGAAAAAATAAGAGAGTAAATTCACGGATTGTTCCTCTTCTCACTCTGCTTAGAGCTGAAAATATTTTTCCATGTTGTCTAAATGAATATAAATAAATTGAATATGCAGCTCTGAAAAAACAAATTAAGGAAAGAGATCGAATCGAGTTAATATACCAAGCAATAAGTCTTCTTAGTATAGAAATTTCACTAATCAAATTTAATGAAGGAGGTGCTGCTATATTTGCTGTTCTTAATAAAAATCATCATACTGTAAATGAAGGGAGAAAATTTAATATTCCTCGATTAATTAACAAACTTCGACTTTCTGGACGTTCATAACAAATATTTACTAAACAAAATAAACCTGACGAGCAAAGTCCATGAGCAATCATTAGACAAAAACCCCCACACATTCCTCATCTGAACAAAGTTATTATAGCAGCCAATGCTATACCCATATGAACTACCGAAGAATAAGCTACTAATAGTTTTATATCAGATTGACGTAAACAAACTAATCTGATCAAAATTCCTCCAATTATTCTAACTCTTACTCAAACAAATCTAAACTTTATTGACATTTCTTGAAATATTTCTAACACACGAATTATTGATAAATATAAAATCTCCAACTCAATATTTGTTTTTCCTATTATATAAAAATCTATTGAACCTAACTTATTTCTTAAAAATAAAATCCCAATTAGCATAGGTAATGAAGCAAATAAAGTATAGAGTAATAAATAAAGCCCAGCCTGCAAACGTTCAGGTTGATATCCCAAACCTAAAATCAATAATAAAGTAAGAATTAAACTACTTTCAAAAAAAATATAAAATACTATTAAATTTCTTGCATAAAAAGAAAGAATTAAAAATAAAAGAAGAAATAAAACATTAGAAAGAAAATAACTCCTATGTGTATCTAACACAAAAACTTTTTCTCTAGCAATTAACATCAAACTAGAGATTCATACTCTCAATAAAACTAAGCTATATGAGAGTAAATCAGTCCCAAACTCATAAGAAAAGTTCCCTATTCTTATAGAAAATGAATTAGATAAAATTAAACCAAACGAAATAATTAATAACCATGATTGAACCATTCAAAAACCGGACTGTAGAAAACTCAAAGGAAATAAAAATATAATCGAAAAAATAATTCTTATCATCTTAATAAATTTAATGATTGAAAATGATCATTTCCATGAGTTCGAATTATAGATACTAAAACTGCCAATCCTAATGAACCTTCACACACTCTTATTGTAAGGAATAACAATAAAAATCATAACTCAGAATTAAATTGATTTAAAATAACTCTTAATATTATAAATAAACCAAGAACTATAAACTCTAGTCTTAAAAGCATCATAAGAAAATGCTTTCTATTTGACACATATACAATTATTCCAATTATTACTATACAAGATGAAGCAAATCATACCAAATTTATAGTCATTAGCTTTAATAGTTTAAAAAAAACATTGATCTTGTATATCAAAAATAATGAAATTTTTAAAACATCAAGAAAGAGAAGATTCTCATCATTAATCTCCAAAATTAATATTTTATTAAACTATTTCTTGAAATTTTTCAATTTCTAATTCTATCAATTTCTATTTTCATTACTTTTACCATTTTATATTCAAGAAACCCCTTATCAATAGGATTATCTTTAGTATGTCAAACTTTAGTGGTGTGACGAACCTTTTGCTCCGGATATGCTTGCCGGGATTCCAGGGTTCTTAACTCACAGAAAATTTATAATTCGGGAGTGCGGGAGGGAGTCAATTCGAACAGTACTTGATCTTTTAATTCTTTATTTCACTCTTATTTACAGATTTATAGTTCACTATTATTATTTCACTAAATCCTGGCTCGTCGATCCCGTTCTTTATGTCCGGGGCGCTCGTCACTCGTCGTTACCGTTATTTCTATCCGCGGTGTTCGTTTTTTTGTACCGATAACTCACCGTCGGTCGCTCTGTCGAGGTGTACCGCCAACCGATAGGCTCGGCTCACCGTCAGTCGCTCTGTCGAGGTGTACCGCCAACCGATAGGCTCGGCTCACCGTCAGTCGCTCTGTCGAGGTGTACCGCCAACCGATAGGCTCGGCTCACCGTCAGTCGCTCTGTCGAGGTGTACCGCCAACCGATAGGCTCGGCTCACCGTCAGTCGCTCTGTCGAGGTGTACCGCCAACCGATAGGCTCGGCTCACCGTCAGTCGCTCTGTCGAGGTGTACCGCCAACCGATAGGCTCGGCTCACCGTCAGTCGCTCTGTCGAGGTGTACCGCCAACCGATAGGCTCGGCTCACCGTCAGTCGCTCTGTCGAGGTGTACCGCCAACCGATAGGCTCGGCTCACCGTCAGTCGCTCTGTCGAGGTGTACCGCCAACCGATAGGCTCGGCTCACCGTCGGTCTGGCGCACCGTTGACTTACTTGTCTGGCTTGCCTTTCGTCAAGTCAATTCTGTCTGAAGACCGATAGGCCTTCGTCAGAGTCCTCAGTTGGGGTTTTTTTTTACTTACCAAGACGATTGCTGCCACTCCGCTGACTGCTTCTCACTCAACTCCCCTCTTTTTGGTTGTGCGGCCGTATTTATACCGCAACCTGCCAGGGTTGTTGATTCTGATCGAACAGCTGATCACACAGCTGTTTGATACTTCCACCCTCCAGGGTTGCTTTCATGCTTACCCTACGTTTTTAGCTTTAGTACTACTTATTACTTAAAGAAATACGCAACCGTACAGGAACATAACATTTGTATTCAGTTCTTTAAAAATAGTAAAAAAATAATACTGTTGACGCTTTTGGTGCGGGTGAAAACGAGGTTCGTCGACTTTCATCGTCACCTTTCCTCTTACTTGGCGGGGGCGGTTTTCTCGACGACCCTGACGTGTCCGCTTCGGCAAACCAGGAAGGACAGACGATGGCCGTCGATGATCTTGAGGAAGGATCGCCGATGTTTGTCCTTTCTTGTTATCCATGCTTCCCGGACTAGCTTGCTGATTTTTTCCTGGAGCTCGTCGTTGAAAGGGTGTCCGTCTCCGCCGACCCATGGTCCCTCGGGGGCAATGTCTCGAACAACGGCTTCATCAGGCATGTCCTGTGGTTCTTCTCGGCGTGGTTGTATTGCCTCTTCCTCTCGGGTCGAGGTGGCACTAGGCTCAAACCGTTGGTTCCATCGCACTTCGCTTGATGTCTGGGGCAACTCGGGGCAGGATACCACGGTATTTTGCCAGCGTATGTATCTTCCAGTGGTTTTATGGTCGTTGTCGCTCTCGCTGTCGCTGATACTAGTGCTATCGCTTGTGGTGCTGCTACTGCTGCTGCTGCTGCTACTGCTGCTGCTGCTACTGCTGCTGCTGCTGCTGCTGCTACTGCTCCTTTTGCAGCGACTGTCATTGTCGTTGTCGTTGTCGCTGTCGTTGTCGCTGCTGCTAGTGGCGATATCCGGTAGGTTGATCGGGGGGAGACGTTGGTTGGTGCCTGCCTTCATCTGCAGGGTTTTAAATAGGTGTGCTAACCGCCGTCTTTGTCGGTCCATTGTTCTGGCATTTCCCCACCGGTCGGTCGTTATAGTGCTCAGGTCTCCGTCGTTGTGATTTATTATCACCTCTGCGAACCTCAGGAGGTAGACTCCACAATCGGTGGTGTTTGTTTGTCGTGGTACTGTCACCATTCGACACGGCAGTGCCTCCTCCCCAAACCTTTTTCTGGCATCCTCCCCTCCTTTTCGGCTTTCGTATTCGTATGTCAAAAAGTCTCTCAGCCGCTGGACGGTGTCCGCGTGGGTGGGGAGTGGCAGTGGGTCCAAAATATCAATGCTGGCCTGGCCTCCGCAATTTATGGTGCTCAGCAGACAGATTTCCACGAGGTACCAGTGGTGGTTCTCATTCACCGGAATTAGGACGTGTTCCTTTTGAAAGAGGTCGACCTTCTCCGTCCAGCGTTTCATCTGGCCGTGTCGTTCTTTTGGCGATGCCTTGGGGTCTAAGGACCGGAGTTTCGTTACGAAGAACGACGTTAATACGTAGACCTTCCCTTCGTGCTGCTTTGCAACACGTTCTGTGGCCAGCCACTTCAGGGTCACGTCGATAATCACGTCATTCAACCATTGCTGTTGTGCCAGCCTCTTGTAGTCTGCTATGGTCACAGTGTAACCCCTCTCTTGGGGATAGGAAAACATTACCTCTGTCGCCTTCTGGTGGTCGTCCACTTTGTCGGGCCAAGCCTCTGTTGCTACGACCGCTGTTGGAGATGTATTTGTCAGTGAGGCGTCGGCATTAATGTGGACTGTTGGCGTCTCCATCAACGTGCTGCATGTGCTTTGTTGGGTGTTGGCCTGGACGGCTGGAGCGACGGGGGGTTCCACCAGGTGTGGTGTTGTTGGCGTGGCCGAACGGCTCGCATTTGGTCGAGAGAAGTCCACGCGTTGGAAGTTTGGTTTGCCGGCTCTTGGATATGGCGGAAAGTCCTCTATAAACTTCAACCGGTGGACCTTTTGGTTTTCCTCTGCCATGCGACGTCGGAATTGAACTAGTGACTGGGCAAAACGTTGTTGTTCGGCTTCTTTGTTAATTTTCTCTAGAATGAGAGGACGCGTTAATGGTTTATCGGATGGGGTTGTATTGTCGTATGCTGTATGGTAAGGTTTTAGTTCACTGACGTGTACCGAGCGTGTCTTTGTGGTTGTCTTTTGTCGTAGTTGGGCGATCACTGGTGAAATGAATCCAACAACCGTATATGGCCCAGAGTATTTCGGTCCCAGTTTTGCATTGAAAGCATCGGCCGACTTTGAAGGCTGATGTTGTTTGATTAGGACCTGTTGCCCAATGTATGGTGTCCACCTTCGTCTGCGTAAATTATAATGCCGTGATTGCTCCTTGGCTGCCCGTGTTAAGTTATGCCGGACTATTTTGATAATCTCCTGTAGTTGCTTTGCTGTCGCGGTTGGTGCTTGATATACGGTACCGGTGCCCAACGTCACCTCGTCGAATAAAGTTCCCGGTAGCCTCGGCTCCCTGCCTTGAGTCAAAAACGCAGGGCTATAACCCGTCGACTCGGAAACACTAGTGTTGATCGCAAGTGATATCTCTGGTAGAAGGTCATCCCATCTCTGGTGTTGATCCTTGACAAATTGTGCTATCATGGTTTTTACCGTTCGATTGGCTCTTTCCGTCGCATTCTCCTGGGGTGTGTACGGGGCAGTAAATTGCTGTTTGGTCCCAATGTCAGCAAGGTATCGTTGAAAGCTGCGACTGGTGAACTGCGTCCCATTGTCACTGACGAACACCTTAGGAACACCGTATCTGGCCAGGATTCGTTCTCGGAACGCCTTAATCAGTGTCTCAGTAGTTGCTCTACGTAAAGGCACCATCTCTGTCCATTTGGAGAACCTGTCGAAGAATACCACCAGCATTGAATTCCCGTGTTTAGAGCGGGGTAGTGGCCCAACGAAATCTGCGCATAGCGTAGCCCATGGCTCCTCTGGAATTCTTGTGAGCATGTCTCCTGCGGGTGCTTGTTGACTTGCCTTATATCGTTGGCATGAGTCGCAATTCCTGACGTAACGACTGATGTCGCGGAACATTCCCGGCCAGTAGTATCGATTTGCAATCCTGTTGATGGTTTTACGGATCCCTAGGTGGCCGGCGCAAGGGGTGTCGTGGTTTTCTCTTAAAACCCGGTTCCTCGATGAAGTGGCCACGCAGAGCTTCTAGGAAGCACAGTCTTCGTCGTTTGCGTTACGTGGGAGGTGCCGGTATAACTGTCCATCGACGACTGTATAGTCCGGGTACTTGTCTGGTGCATTTATTATCTCCCTCTTTCTCTTTTGCAGCCATGTGCAGTCCTCTGCCGCGTCCTCGTTTACGGTTACTCGTTGCAAAGTTTGCCTGGGTGGCGTGACAACGCATCTGCCACTACATTATTTTTGCCTTTTCTGTATTGTACCGTAAATTGATACTGCTGTAATTCGAGAGCCCACCTAGCTACACGACCTGTTGGGCTTTCTATGGAGTTAAGCCACTTCAAAGACAGATGGTCGGTGACGACTACAAATGCATACCCTTCGAGATATGATCTCATCTTGCGAATACCCCACAAAATGGCCAAACATTCCTTCTCGGTGGGTGAATAGTTTTTCTCAGCACTATTTAGATGGCGACTGGCATAGGCGATCATTCTTTCGGCTCCATCGAATACCTGTGTAAGTACCGCGCCTAGGCCGAAATTGCTGGCATCGGTTTGTAGCGTGAATGTCTGTGAAAAATCGGGACAGGTTAATACCGGAGCCTCGGTAAGCTTCCTTTTGAGTCCTTCGAAGGCTCGCTGTTGTTCTTCCCCCCATTTCCAATGCCTCCCTTTCTTGAGTTGCGCTGTTAAGGGTTGGACGATCGTTGCAAAGTCCGGTACAAAACGTCGGTACCACGATGCAATGCCCAAGAATCGGCGAACTTCTCGTACATTCCGTGGGGGCTCAAGTTCTCGTATGGCTGCTACCTTGTCTGGATCCGTATGAATACCCTCTTCGCTGATGACGTGGCCAAGGTACCTGACTTTGGTCTTGAAAAATTCGCACTTATCGGGGTTGATACGAAGGTTTGCTGCTCTTAATCGACGGAAAACTTCCCTCAAGTTCTGTGTATGTTCGTCAAATGATGCTCCCGTGACGACGATGTCATCCAGATAAGCGAAAGCGAATGGCTCCATCTCGGGCCCGATGACGCGATCTAGCGCTCGTTGAAAAGTAGCGGGTGCAGAGTGGAGCCCAAATGGCATTACTCGCCATTGGAACAGGCCGCGCCCTGGCACCGTGAAAGCGGTATATTGCTTGCTACTGGCTTCCATTGGGATCTGCCAATAACCGTCCTTTAAATCGATGCTGCTGATGAACTTGGCATTGCGTAGTCTGTCCAATATGTGGGTGATTCGCGGCAGTGGGTAAGCGTCAGGTATTGAGCGGCTATTTAATTGCCGGTAGTCGATACAGAGGCGCCATGCCCCCGTTTTCTTCCTTACCAATACGATTGGAGCGCTGTATGGGCTATGAGAGGTTTCAATGCACCCCTTTTCCAATAGTTTGTCAATTTCTTCGTTTATTACGGCCTGCATTGCCGGGTTCCGTGGTATATACCTTTGTTTAATTGGGCGCGTGTCACTCATTACAATGCGATGTTCCGTGATATTGGTTACCCCAGTCATGTTCTTGAGCTGTTGTAGTTCATTTCGTAGAAATTCGTCAGTTTCGGCGTTCTGTACCGTGTTCTCTTTGGTAATGATCATACAGCTGAGGGAGGTCTCACTGGCTGATGACGTTCCCAAATCTAGTTTTTCTCCCCCACACTTTAAGGATGCGCCGGCTTTTCTTAAGAAGTCCATTCCGAGGACTACGCTGTCTGTGGTATTGGGCATTATCATAAAGTAGATTCGGCCTTTGAAGTTTCCTAGTTCGATGTCGCTGGCTACGGCTTGGTGGACTTCTTGGGTCGAGCCGTCAGCTAGTGTTAGGTCAGCTTCCATTGGTATGAGTTCGCACCGGTCTCGCACTTGGTTGGCGAACGTCTGGCTCATGAAACTGGCTGAGGCTCCTGTGTCGATGGTGGCTATGGTACGCATGGCGTTTAGTGTTATTGCCGCACGAATGCGGTTGTCCTTGTCTTGCAGGATGCTGATCGAGGGTTTGTTTCGCTGGAGATGATCTACCCTCGTTTTGGACCATCTCCTACGGTGTTTTCCTGTCTTCGGCAGCATTGGATGGTGCGTAGTCCTCGTCGACCGCAAACCCAACAGAAGAGTACTGGCGGGTTTCGGCAAATGCTAGAGACATGGCCATCTTGGCCGCAGTTTCTACAGGCAGTTCTGGGGTTGATTGTCACTAATTCTCTCTCTTGGGCCCTGGTCGGTACCTGTACTGCTTGACCGGTTGTCTCTTGTGTAACCAATCGATGTTGTTCTCGTCGCGCTGGTTCGGGTTGTCGTTCCTTAATCCGTTCAAGGTCCTCGGCCATGGTGATCAGTTCGTCTAAGCAAGCAAAGTCTTTCCGCCGAATATACCATTGAAAATCTGGATGTAAGTTCTGGTAGATTCTCTCGAGTTTCTGCTCCTCGGTGTAGCCGGCATGTCGCATCAAATTCTGGATTTCGAGCAGGTATGATTTAAATGTCTCTTCAGGTTTTTGAAGTCGACCCCGAATGTCGTCGTCCAATCGACCCCAAAATCGTGCTGGTAAGAAGAATTGTAGGAAATCCTTCCGGAATTCTTTCCATGAGGTCCAGTGTCGGTTGTTATTTCGGAACCACGTCAGGGCGTTGTCCTTTAGGAGCTCCGGCATGGTACGTGGCAGTAGATTCATGTCGATGTTGTAGGCATCTGCTAACTCCTCAATTCTTTCCACAAAGGGCATCGGGTCCTTCGTTCCTTCGTACTTGGTTGACCATTTTCGAACCTGATCGATTATCATCATCGGTGGATTACCCTGGCAACGTACTTGGTTATGGTGTGAAGGAGGGTGCTCTGGTGGAGGCACAGGAAAGTTCAGATTCTCCTCACTGGTTGCTCGTGCTGTGTGTTCCATCGCTGCCTCTGCCTGGTGACCTGGTGATGGTTCCCTCTGGTGTTTCTTCTCTAATTCTTCCATACGTACCTGTAACTTCTTATCGGAACCTCGGTCGCTGAGAAATGCCACCAATCGTTTCCGAAGTTCACTGACCGTTCCGGTGGGGTCTAAGCCGAACTCACTGGAATAAGCGACGAGGTCTTCCTTTTTCAATTGGTATACCCAAGAGGTGGTTGGCATGTTATGGCTTTAGTCAAACTGAGTATATATATTTTATGGACAAAATATTTCTTCGCTCGTTTTGGTGTTTGTCTTTTATATATTACTCTGTTATTGATATTATAGTAATATTATTTATTTTTCTTTCTTTTCACTGTTTTCCCCTTGTTCGTTGGTTTTGTTTTTTTTTTTCCACTGTAGTTTATTGTTTTTCTTTTCACTGTCTTTTCATTGTTTATGTTTCACTGTAGTTCACAATTTTCTGCTCCTCTCCACCGGTCCCTGCTCGGGCGCCACTGTGACGAACCTTTTGCTCCGGATATGCTTGCCGGGATTCCAGGGTTCTTAACTCACAGAAAATTTATAATTCGGGAGTGCGGGAGGGAGTCAATTCGAACAGTACTTGATCTTTTAATTCTTTATTTCACTCTTATTTACAGATTTATAGTTCACTATTATTATTTCACTAAATCCTGGCTCGTCGATCCCGTTCTTTATGTCCGGGGCGCTCGTGACTCGTCGTTACCGTTATTTCTATCCGCGGTGTTCGTTTTTTTGTACCGATAACTCACCGTCGGTCGCTCTGTCGAGGTGTACCGCCAACCGATAGGCTCGGCTCACCGTCAGTCGCTCTGTCGAGGTGTACCGCCAACCGATAGGCTCGGCTCACCGTCAGTCGCTCTGTCGAGATGTACCGCCAACCGATAGGCTCGGCTCACCGTCAGTCGCTCTTTCGAGATGTACCGCCAACCGATAGGCTCGGCTCACCGTCAGTCGCTCTGTCGAGGTGTACCGCTAACCGATAGGCTCGGCTCACCGTCAGTCGCTCTGTCGAGGTGTACCGCCAACCGATAGGCTCGGCTCACCGTCAGTCGCTCTGTCGAGGTGTACCGCCAACCGATAGGCTCGGCTCACCGTCAGTCGCTCTGTCGAGGTGTACCGCCAACCGATAGGCTCGGCTCACCGTCAGTCGCTCTGTCGAGGTGTACCGCCAACCGATAGGCTCGGCTCACCGTCAGTCGCTCTGTCGAGGTGTACCGCCAACCGATAGGCTCGGCTCACCGTCAGTCGCTCTGTCGAGGTGTACCGCCAACCGATAGGCTCGGCTCACCGTCGGTCTGGCGCACCGTTGACTTACTTGTCTGGCTTGCCTTTCGTCAAGTCAATTCTGTCTGAAGACCGATAGGCCTTCGTCAGAGTCCTCAGTTGGGTTTTTTTTTTACTTACCAAGACGATTGCTGCCACTCCGCTGACTGCTTCTCACTCAACTCCCCTCTTTTTGGTTGTGCGGCCGTATTTATACCGCAACCTGCCAGGGTTGTTGATTCTGATCGAACAGCTGATCACACAGCTGTTTGATACTTCCACCCTCCAGGGTTGCTTTCATGCTTACCCTACGTTTTTAGCTTTAGTACTACTTATTACTTAAAGAAATACGCAACCGTACAGGAACATAACATTTGTATTCAGTTCTTTAAAAATAGTAAAAAAATAATACTGTTGACGCTTTTGGTGTGGGTGAAAACGAGGTTCGCCGACTTTCATCGTCACACTTTCCTCTTACTTGGCGGGGGCGGTTTTCTCGACGACCCTGACGTGTCCGCTTCGGCAAACCAGGAAGGACAGACGATGGCCGTCGATGATCTTGAGGAAGGATCGCCGATGTTTGTCCTTTCTTGTTATCCATGCTTCCCGGACTAGCTTGCTGATTTTTTCCTGGAGCTCGTCGTTGAAAGGGTGTCCGTCTCCGCCGACCCATGGTCCCTCGGGGGCAATGTCTCGAACAACGGCTTCATCAGGCATGTCCTGTGGTTCTTCTCGGCGTGGTTGTATTGCCTCTTCCTCTCGGGTCGAGGTGGCACTAGGCTCAAACCGTTGGTTCCATCGCACTTCGCTTGATGTCTGGGGCAACTCGGGGCAGGATACCACGGTATTTTGCCAGCGTATGTATCTTCCAGTGGTTTTATGGTCGTTGTCGCTCTCGCTGTCGCTGATACTAGTGCTATCGCTTGTGGTGCTGCTACTGCTGCTGCTGCTGCTACTGCTGCTGCTGCTACTACTGCTGCTGCTGCTGCTGCTACTGCTCCTTTTGCAGCGACTGTCATTGTCGTTGTCGTTGTCGCTGTCGTTGTCGCTGCTGCTAGTGGCGATATCCGGTAGGTTGATCGGGGGGAGACGTTGGTTGGTGCCTGCCTTCATCTGCAGGGTTTTAAATAGGTGTGCTAACCGCCGTCTTTGTCGGTCCATTGTTCTGGCATTTCCCCACCGGTCGGTCGTTATAGTGCTCAGGTCTCCGTCGTTGTGATTTATTATCACCTCTGCGAACCTCAGGAGGTAGACTCCACAATCGGTGGTGTTTGTTTGTCGTGGTACTGTCACCATTCGACACGGCAGTGCCTCCTCCCCAAACCTTTTTCTGGCATCCTCCCCTCCTTTTCGGCTTTCGTATTCGTATGTCAAAAAGTCTCTCAGCCGCTGGACGGTGTCCGCGTGGGTGGGGAGTGGCAGTGGGTCCAAAATATCAATGCTGGCCTGGCCTCCGCAATTTATGGTGCTCAGCAGACAGATTTCCACGAGGTACCAGTGGTGGTTCTCATTCACCGGAATTAGGACGTGTTCCTTTTGAAAGAGGTCGACCTTCTCCGTCCAGCGTTTCATCTGGCCGTGTCGTTCTTTTGGCGATGCCTTGGGGTCTAAGGACCGGAGTTTCGTTACGAAGAACGACGTTAATACGTAGACCTTCCCTTCGTGCTGCTTTGCAACACGTTCTGTGGCCAGCCACTTCAGGGTCACGTCGATAATCACGTCATTCAACCATTGCTGTTGTGCCAGCCTCTTGTAGTCTGCTATGGTCACAGTGTAACCCCTCTCTTGGGGATAGGAAAACATTACCTCTGTCGCCTTCTGGTGGTCGTCCACTTTGTCGGGCCAAGCCTCTGTTGCTACGACCGCTGTTGGAGATGTATTTGTCAGTGAGGCGTCGGCATTAATGTGGACTGTTGGCGTCTCCATCAACGTGCTGCATGTGCTTTGTTGGGTGTTGGCCTGGACGGCTGGAGCGACGGGGGGTTCCACCAGGTGTGGTGTTGTTGGCGTGGCCGAACGGCTCGCATTTGGTCGAGAGAAGTCCACGCGTTGGAAGTTTGGTTTGCCGGCTCTTGGATATGGCGGAAAGTCCTCTATAAACTTCAACCGGTGGACCTTTTGGTTTTCCTCTGCCATGCGACGTCGGAATTGAACTAGTGACTGGGCAAAACGTTGTTGTTCGGCTTCTTTGTTAATTTTCTCTAGAATGAGAGGACGCGTTAATGGTTTATCGGATGGGGTTGTATTGTCGTATGCTGTATGGTAAGGTTTTAGTTCACTGACGTGTACCGAGCGTGTCTTTGTGGTTGTCTTTTGTCGTAGTTGGGCGATCACTGGTGAAATGAATCCAACAACCGTATATGGCCCAGAGTATTTCGGTCCCAGTTTTGCATTGAAAGCATCGGCCGACTTTGAAGGCTGATGTTGTTTGATTAGGACCTGTTGCCCAATGTATGGTGTCCACCTTCGTCTGCGTAAATTATAATGCCGTAATTGCTCCTTGGCTGCCCGTGTTAAGTTATGCCGGACTATTTTGATAATCTCCTGTAGTTGCTTTGCTGTCGCGGTTGGTGCTTGATATACGGTACCGGTGCCCAACGTCACCTCGTCGAATAAAGTTCCCGGTAGCCTCGGCTCCCTGCCTTGAGTCAAAAACGCAGGGCTATAACCCGTCGACTCGGAAACACTAGTGTTGATCGCAAGTGATATCTCTGGTAGAAGGTCATCCCATCTCTGGTGTTGATCCTTGACAAATTGTGCTATCATGGTTTTTACCGTTCGATTGGCTCTTTCCGTCGCATTCTCCTGGGGTGTGTACGGGGCAGTAAATTGCTGTTTGGTCCCAATGTCAGCAAGGTATCGTTGAAAGCTGCGACTGGTGAACTGCGTCCCATTGTCACTGACGAACACCTTAGGAACACCGTATCTGGCCAGGATTCGTTCTCGGAACGCCTTAATCAGTGTCTCAGTAGTTGCTCTACGTAAAGGCACCATCTCTGTCCATTTGGAGAACCTGTCGAAGAATACCACCAGCATTGAATTCCCGTGTTTAGAGCGGGGTAGTGGCCCAACGAAATCTGCGCATAGCGTAGCCCATGGCTCCTCTGGAATTCTTGTGAGCATTTCTCCTGCGGGTGCTTGTTGACTTGCCTTATATCGTTGGCATGAGTCGCAATTCCTGACGTAACGACTGATGTCGCGGAACATTCCCGGCCAGTAGTATCGATTTGCAATCCTGTTGATGGTTTTACGGATCCCTAGGTGGCCGGCGCAAGGGGTGTCGTGGTTTTCTCTTAAAACCCGGTTCCTCGATGAAGTGGCCACGCAGAGCTTCTAGGGAGCACAGTCTTCGTCGTTTGCGTTACGTGGGAGGTGCCGGTATAACTGTCCATCGACGACTGTATAGTCCGGGTACTTGTCTGGTGCATTTATTATCTCCCTCTTTCTCTTTTGCAGCCATGTGCAGTCCTCTGCCGCGTCCTCGTTTACGGTTACTCGTTGCAAAGTTTGCCTGGGTGGCGTGATAACGCATCTGCCACTACATTATTTTTGCCTTTTCTGTATTGTACCGTAAATTGATACTGCTGTAATTCGAGAGCCCACCTAGCTACACGACCTGTTGGGCTTTCTATGGAGTTAAGCCACTTCAAAGACAGATGGTCGGTGACGACTACAAATGCATACCCTTCGAGATATGATCTCATCTTGCGAATACCCCACAAAATGGCCAAACATTCCTTCTCGGTGGGTGAATAGTTTTTCTCAGCACTATTTAGATGGCGACTGGCATAGGCGATCACTCTTTCGGCTCCATCGAATACCTGTGTAAGTACCGCGCCTAGGCCGAAATTGCTGGCATCGGTTTGTAGCGTGAATGTCTGTGAAAAATCGGGACAGGTTAATACCGGAGCCTCGGTAAGCTTCCTTTTGAGTCCTTCGAAGGCTCGCTGTTGTTCTTCCCCCCATTTCCAATGCCTCCCTTTCTTGAGTTGCGCTGTTAAGGGTTGGACGATCGTTGCAAAATCCGGCACAAAACGTCGGTACCATGATGCAATGCCCAAGAATCGGCGAACTTCTGGTACATTCCGTGGTGGCTTAAGTTCTCGTATGGCTGCTATTTTATCTGGATCCGTATGAATACCCTCTTCGCTGATGACGTGGCCAAGGTACTTGACTTTGGTCTTGAAAAATTCGCATTTATCGGGGTTGATACGAAGGTTTGCTGCTCTTAATCGACGGAAAACTTCCCTCAAGTTCTGTGTATGTTCGTCAAATGATGCTCCCGTGACGACGATGTCATCCAGATAAGCGAAAGCGAATGGCTCCATATCGGGCCCGATGACGCGATCTAGCGCTCGTTGAAAAGTAGCGGGTGCAGAGTGGAGCCCAAATGGCATTACTCGCCATTGGAACAGGCCGCGCCCTGGCACCGTGAAAGCGGTATATTGCTTGCTACTGGCTTCCATTGGGATCTGCCAATAACCGTCCTTTAAATCGATGCTGCTGATGAACTTGGCATTGCGTAGTCTGTCCAATATGTGGGTGATTCGCGGCAGTGGGTAAGCGTCAGGTATTGAGCGGCTATTTAATTGCCGGTAGTCGATACAGAGGCGCCATGCCCCCGTTTTCTTCCTTACCAATACGATTGGAGCGCTGTATGGGCTATGAGAGGTTTCAATGCACCCCTTTTCCAATAGTTTGTAAATTTCTTCGCTTATTACGGCCTGCATTGCCGGGTTCCGCGGTATATACCTTTGTTTAATTGGGCGCGTGTCACTCATTACAATTCGATGTTCCGTGATATTGGTTACCCCAGTCATGTTCTTGAACTGTTGTAGTTCATTTCTTAGAAATTCGTCAGTTTCGGCCTTCTGTACCGTGTTCTCTTTGGTAATGATCATACAACTTAGGGAGGTCTCACTGGCTGATGACGTTCCCAAATCTAGTTTTTCTCCCCCACACTTTAAGGATTCGCCGGCTTTTCTTAAGAAGCCCATTCCGAGGACTACGCTGTCTGTGATATTGGGCATTATCATAAAGTAGATTCGGCCTTTGAAGTTTCCTAGTTCTATGTCGCTGGCTACTGCTTGGTGGACTTCTTGGGTCGAGCCGTCAGCTAGTGTTACGTCAGCTTCCATTGGTATAAGTTCGCACCGGTCTCGCACTTGGTTGGCGAACGTCTGGCTCATGAAACTGGCTGAGGCTCCTGTGTCGATGGTGGCTACGGTACGCATAATGTTTAGTGTTATTGATGCACGAATGCGGTTGTCCTTGTCTTGCAGGATGCTAATCGAGGGTTTGTTTCGCTGGAGATGATCTACCCTCGTTTTGGACCATCTCCTACGGTGTTTTGCTGTCTTCGGCAGCATTGGATGGTGCGTAGTCCTCGTCGACCGCAAACCCAACAGAAGAGTACTGGCGGGTTTCGGCAAATGCTAGAGACATGGCCATCTTGGCCGCAGTTTCTACAGGCAGTTCTGGGGTTGATTGTCACTAATTCTCTCTCTTGGGCCCTGGTCGGTACCTGTACTGCTTGACCGGTTGTCTCTTGTGTAACCAATCGATGTTGTTCTCGTCGCGCTGGTTCGGGTTGTCGTTCCTTAATCCGTTCAAGGTCCTCGGCCATGGTGATCAGTTCGTCTAAGCAAGCAAAGTCTTTCCGCCGAATATACCATTGAAAATCTGGATGTAAGTTCTGGTAGATTCTCTCGAGTTTCTGCTCCTCGGTGTAGCCGGCATGTCGCATCAAATTCTGGATTTCGAGCAGGTATGATTTAAATGTCTCTTCAGGTTTTTGAAGTCGACCCCGAATGTCGTCGTCCAATCGACCCCAAAATCGTGCTGGTAAGAAGAATTGTAGGAAATCCTTCCGGAATTCTTTCCATGAGGTCCAGTGTCGGTTGTTATTTCGGAACCACGTCAGGGCGTTGTCCTTTAGGAGCTCCGGCATGGTACGTGGCAGTAGATTCATGTCGATGTTGTAGGCATCTGCTAACTCCTCAATTCTTTCCACAAAGGGCATCGGGTCCTTCGTTCCTTCGTACTTGGTTGACCATTTTCGAACCTGATCGATTATCATCATCGGTGGATTACCCTGGCAACGTACTTGGTTATGGTGTGAAGGAGGGTGCTCTGGTGGAGGCACAGGAAAGTTCAGATTCTCCTCACTGGTTGCTCGTGCTGTGTGTTCCATCGCTGCCTCTGCCTGGTGACCTGGTGATGGTTCCCTCTGGTGTTTCTTCTCTAATTCTTCCATACGTACCTGTAACTTCTTATCGGAACCTCGGTCGCTGAGAAATGCCACCAATCGTTTCCGAAGTTCACTGACCGTTCCGGTGGGGTCTAAGCCGAACTCACTGGAATAAGCGACGAGGTCTTCCTTTTTCAATTGGTATACCCAAGAGGTGGTTGGCATGTTATGGCTTTCGTCAAACTGAGTATATATATTTTATGGACAAAATATTTCTTCGCTCGTTTTGGTGTTTGTCTTTTATATATTACAGGCCCTCTCGGGTCGAGGTGGCACTAGGCTCAAACCGTTGGTTCCATCGCACTTCGCTTGATGTCTGGGGCAACTCGGGGCAGGATACCACGGTATTTTGCCAGCGTATGTATCTTCCAGTGGTTTTATGGTCGTTGTCGCTCTCGCTGTCGCTGATACTAGTGCTATCGCTTGTGGTGCTGCTACTGCTGCTGCTGCTGCTACTGCTGCTGCTGCTACTACTGCTGCTGCTGCTGCTGCTACTGCTCCTTTTGCAGCGACTGTCATTGTCGTTGTCGTTGTCGCTGTCGTTGTCGCTGCTGCTGGTGGCGATATCCGGTAGGTTGATCGGGGGGAGACGTTGGTTGGTGCCTGCCTTCATCTGCAGGGTTTTAAATAGGTGTGCTAACCGCCGTCTTTGTCGGTCCATTGTTCTGGCATTTCCCCACCGGTCGGTCGTTATAGTGCTCAGGTCTCCGTCGTTGTGATTTATTATCACCTCTGCGAACCTCAGGAGGTAGACTCCACAATCGGTGGTGTTTGTTTGTCGTGGTACTGTCACCATTCGACACGGCAGTGCCTCCTCCCCAAACCTTTTTCTGGCATCCTCCCCTCCTTTTCGGCTTTCGTATTCGTATGTCAAAAAGTCTCTCAGCCGCTGGACGGTGTCCGCGTGGGTGGGGAGTGGCAGTGGGTCCAAAATATCAATGCTGGCCTGGCCTCCGCAATTTATGGTGCTCAGCAGACAGATTTCCACGAGGTACCAGTGGTGGTTCTCATTCACCGGAATTAGGACGTGTTCCTTTTGAAAGAGGTCGACCTTCTCCGTCCAGCGTTTCATCTGGCCGTGTCGTTCTTTTGGCGATGCCTTGGGGTCTAAGGACCGGAGTTTCGTTACGAAGAACGACGTTAATACGTAGACCTTCCCTTCGTGCTGCTTTGCAACACGTTCTGTGGCCAGCCACTTCAGGGTCACGTCGATAATCACGTCATTCAACCATTGCTGTTGTGCCAGCCTCTTGTAGTCTGCTATGGTCACAGTGTAACCCCTCTCTTGGGGATAGGAAAACATTACCTCTGTCGCCTTCTGGTGGTCGTCCACTTTGTCGGGCCAAGCCTCTGTTGCTACGACCGCTGTTGGAGATGTATTTGTCAGTGAGGCGTCGGCATTAATGTGGACTGTTGGCGTCTCCATCAACGTGCTGCATGTGCTTTGTTGGGTGTTGGCCTGGACGGCTGGAGCGACGGGGGGTTCCACCAGGTGTGGTGTTGTTGGCGTGGCCGAACGGCTCGCATTTGGTCGAGAGAAGTCCACGCGTTGGAAGTTTGGTTTGCCGGCTCTTGGATATGGCGGAAAGTCCTCTATAAACTTCAACCGGTGGACCTTTTGGTTTTCCTCTGCCATGCGACGTCGGAATTGAACTAGTGACTGGGCAAAACGTTGTTGTTCGGCTTCTTTGTTAATTTTCTCTAGAATGAGAGGACGCGTTAATGGTTTATCGGATGGGGTTGTATTGTCGTATGCTGTATGGTAAGGTTTTAGTTCACTGACGTGTACCGAGCGTGTCTTTGTGGTTGTCTTTTGTCGTAGTTGGGCGATCACTGGTGAAATGAATCCAACAACCGTATATGGCCCAGAGTATTTCGGTCCCAGTTTTGCATTGAAAGCATCGGCCGACTTTGAAGGCTGATGTTGTTTGATTAGGACCTGTTGCCCAATGTATGGTGTCCACCTTCGTCTGCGTAAATTATAATGCCGTAATTGCTCCTTGGCTGCCCGTGTTAAGTTATGCCGGACTATTTTGATAATCTCCTGTAGTTGCTTTGCTGTCGCGGTTGGTGCTTGATATACGGTACCGGTGCCCAACGTCACCTCGTCGAATAAAGTTCCCGGTAGCCTCGGCTCCCTGCCTTGAGTCAAAAACGCAGGGCTATAACCCGTCGACTCGGAAACACTAGTGTTGATCGCAAGTGATATCTCTGGTAGAAGGTCATCCCATCTCTGGTGTTGATCCTTGACAAATTGTGCTATCATGGTTTTTACCGTTCGATTGGCTCTTTCCGTCGCATTCTCCTGGGGTGTGTACGGGGCAGTAAATTGCTGTTTGGTCCCAATGTCAGCAAGGTATCGTTGAAAGCTGCGACTGGTGAACTGCGTCCCATTGTCACTGACGAACACCTTAGGAACACCGTATCTGGCCAGGATTCGTTCTCGGAACGCCTTAATCAGTGTCTCAGTAGTTGCTCTACGTAAAGGCACCATCTCTGTCCATTTGGAGAACCTGTCGAAGAATACCACCAGCATTGAATTCCCGTGTTTAGAGCGGGGTAGTGGCCCAACGAAATCTGCGCATAGCGTAGCCCATGGCTCCTCTGGAATTCTTGTGAGCATTTCTCCTGCGGGTGCTTGTTGACTTGCCTTATATCGTTGGCATGAGTCGCAATTCCTGACGTAACGACTGATGTCGCGGAACATTCCCGGCCAGTAGTATCGATTTGCAATCCTGTTGATGGTTTTACGGATCCCTAGGTGGCCGGCGCAAGGGGTGTCGTGGTTTTCTCTTAAAACCCGGTTCCTCGATGAAGTGGCCACGCAGAGCTTCTAGGGAGCACAGTCTTCGTCGTTTGCGTTACGTGGGAGGTGCCGGTATAACTGTCCATCGACGACTGTATAGTCCGGGTACTTGTCTGGTGCATTTATTATCTCCCTCTTTCTCTTTTGCAGCCATGTGCAGTCCTCTGCCGCGTCCTCGTTTACGGTTACTCGTTGCAAAGTTTGCCTGGGTGGCGTGATAACGCATCTGCCACTACATTATTTTTGCCTTTTCTGTATTGTACCGTAAATTGATACTGCTGTAATTCGAGAGCCCACCTAGCTACACGACCTGTTGGGCTTTCTATGGAGTTAAGCCACTTCAAAGACAGATGGTCGGTGACGACTACAAATGCATACCCTTCGAGATATGATCTCATCTTGCGAATACCCCACAAAATGGCCAAACATTCCTTCTCGGTGGGTGAATAGTTTTTCTCAGCACTATTTAGATGGCGACTGGCATAGGCGATCACTCTTTCGGCTCCATCGAATACCTGTGTAAGTACCGCGCCTAGGCCGAAATTGCTGGCATCGGTTTGTAGCGTGAATGTCTGTGAAAAATCGGGACAGGTTAATACCGGAGCCTCGGTAAGCTTCCTTTTGAGTCCTTCGAAGGCTCGCTGTTGTTCTTCCCCCCATTTCCAATGCCTCCCTTTCTTGAGTTGCGCTGTTAAGGGTTGGACGATCGTTGCAAAGTCCGGTACAAAACGTCGGTACCACGATGCAATGCCCAAGAATCGGCGAACTTCTCGTACATTCCGTGGGGGCTCAAGTTCTCGTATGGCTGCTACCTTGTCTGGATCCGTATGAATACCCTCTTCGCTGATGACGTGGCCAAGGTACCTGACTTTGGTCTTGAAAAATTCGCATTTATCGGGGTTGATACGAAGGTTTGCTGCTCTTAATCGACGGAAAACTTCCCTCAAGTTCTGTGTATGTTCGTCAAATGATGCTCCCGTGACGACGATGTCATCCAGATAAGCGAAAGCGAATGGCTCCATATCGGGCCCGATGACGCGATCTAGCGCTCGTTGAAAAGTAGCGGGTGCAGAGTGGAGCCCAAATGGCATTACTTGCCATTGGAACAGGCCGCGCCCTGGCACCGTGAAAGCGGTATATTGCTTGCTACTGGCTTCCATTGGGATCTGCCAATAACCGTCCTTTAAATCGATGCTGCTGATGAACTTGGCATTGCGTAGTCTGTCCAATATGTGGGTGATTCGCGGCAGTGGGTAAGCGTCAGGTATTGAGCGGCTATTTAATTGCCGGTAGTCGATACAGAGGCGCCATGCCCCCGTTTTCTTCCTTACCAATACGATTGGAGCGCTGTATGGGCTATGAGAGGTTTCAATGCACCCCTTTTCCAATAGTTTGTCAATTTCTTCGTTTATTACGGCCTGCATTGCCGGGTTCCGTGGTATATACCTTTGTTTAATTGGGCGCGTGTCACTCATTACAATGCGATGTTCCGTGATATTGGTTACCCCAGTCATGTTCTTGAACTGTTGTAGTTCATTTCTTAGAAATTCGTCAGTTTCGGCCTTCTGTACCGTGTTCTCTTTGGTAATGATCATACAACTTAGGGAGGTCTCACTGGCTGATGACGTTCCCAAATCTAGTTTTTCTCCCCCCCCCACGTTAAGGATTCGCCGGCTTTTATTAAGAAGCCCATTCCGAGGACTACGCTGTCTGTGATATTGGGCATTATCATAAAGTAGATTCGGCCTTTGAAGTTTCCTAGTTCGATGTCGCTGGCTACGGCTTGGTGGACTTCTTGGGTCGAGCCGTCAGCTAGTGTTACGTCAGCTTCCATTGGTATAAGTTCGCACCGGTCTCGCACTTGGTTGGCGAACGTCTGGCTCATGAAACTGGCTGAGGCTCCTGTGTCGATGGTGGCTACGGTACGCATAATGTTTAGTGTTATAGATGCACGAATGCGGTTGTCCTTGTCTTGCAGGATGCTAATCGAGGGTTTGTTTCGCTGGAGATGATCTACCCTCGTTTTGGACCATCTCCTACGGTGTTTTCCTGTCTTCGGCAGCATTGGATGGTGCGTAGTCCTCGTCGACCGCAAACCCAACAGAAGAGTACTGGCGGGTTTCGGCAAATGCTAGAGACATGGCCATCTTGGCCGCAGTTTCTACAGGCAGTTCTGGGGTTGATTGTCACTAATTCTCTCTCTTGGGCCCTGGTCGGTACCTGTACTGCTTGACCGGTTGTCTCTTGTGTAACCAATCGATGTTGTTCTCGTCGCGCTGGTTCGGGTTGTCGTTCCTTAATCCGTTCAAGGTCCTCGGCCATGGTGATCAGTTCGTCTAAGCAAGCAAAGTCTTTCCGCCGAATATACCATTGAAAATCTGGATGTAAGTTCTGGTAGATTCTCTCGAGTTTCTGCTCCTCGGTGTAGCCGGCATGTCGCATCAAATTCTGGATTTCGAGCAGGTATGATTTAAATGTCTCTTCAGGTTTTTGAAGTCGACCCCGAATGTCGTCGTCCAATCGACCCCAAAATCGTGCTGGTAAGAAGAATTGTAGGAAATCCTTCCGGAATTCTTTCCATGAGGTCCAGTGTCGGTTGTTATTTCGGAACCACGTCAGGGCGTTGTCCTTTAGGAGCTCCGGCATGGTACGTGGCAGTAGATTCATGTCGATGTTGTAGGCATCTGCTAACTCCTCAATTCTTTCCACAAAGGGCATCGGGTCCTTCGTTCCTTCGTACTTGGTTGACCATTTTCGAACCTGATCGATTATCATCATCGGTGGATTACCCTGGCAACGTACTTGGTTATGGTGTGAAGGAGGGTGCTCTGGTGGAGGCACAGGAAAGTTCAGATTCTCCTCACTGGTTGCTCGTGCTGTGTGTTCCATCGCTGCCTCTGCCTGGTGACCTGGTGATGGTTCCCTCTGGTGTTTCTTCTCTAATTCTTCCATACGTACCTGTAACTTCTTATCGGAACCTCGGTCGCTGAGAAATGCCACCAATCGTTTCCGAAGTTCACTGACCGTTCCGGTGGGGTCTAAGCCGAACTCACTGGAATAAGCGACGAGGTCTTCCTTTTTCAATTGGTATACCCAAGAGGTGGTTGGCATGTTATGGCTTTCGTCAAACTGAGTATATATATTTTATGGACAAAATATTTCTTCGCTCGTTTTGGTGTTTGTCTTTTATATATTACTCTGTTATTGATATTATAGTAATATTATTTATTTTTCTTTCTTTTCACTGTTTTCCCCTTGTTCGTTGGTTTTGTTTTTTTTTTCCACTGTAGTTTATTGTTTTTCTTTTCACTGTCTTTTCATTGTTTATGTTTCACTGTAGTTCACAATTTTCTGCTCCTCTCCACCGGTCCCTGCTCGGGCGCCACTGTGACGAACCTTTTGCTCCGGATATGCTTGCCGGGATTCCAGGGTTCTTAACTCACAGAAAATTTATAATTCGGGAGTGCGGGAGGGAGTCAATTCGAACAGTACTTGATCTTTTAATTCTTTATTTCACTCTTATTTACAGATTTATAGTTCACTATTATTATTTCACTAAATCCTGGCTCGTCGATCCCGTTCTTTATGTCCGGGGCGCTCGTGACTCGTCGTTACCGTTATTTCTATCCGCGGTGTTCGTTTTTTTGTACCGATAACTCACCGTCGGTCGCTCTGTCGAGGTGTACCGCCAACCGATAGGCTCGGCTCACCGTCAGTCGCTCTGTCGAGGTGTACCGCCAACCGATAGGCTCGGCTCACCGTCAGTCGCTCTGTCGAGGTGTACCGCCAACCGATAGGCTCGGCTCACCGTCAGTCGCTCTGTCGAGGTGTACCGCCAACCGATAGGCTCGGCTCACCGTCAGTCGCTCTGTCGAGGTGTACCGCCAACCGATAGGCTCGGCTCACCGTCAGTCGCTCTGTCGAGGTGTACCGCCAACCGATAGGCTCGGCTCACCGTCAGTCGCTCTGTCGAGGTGTACCGCCAACCGATAGGCTCGGCTCACCGTCAGTCGCTCTGTCGAGGTGTACCGCCAACCGATAGGCTCGGCTCACCGTCAGTCGCTCTGTCGAGGTGTACCGCCAACCGATAGGCTCGGCTCACCGTCGGTCTGGCGCACCGTTGACTTACTTGTCTGGCTTGCCTTTCGTCAAGTCAATTCTGTCTGAAGACCGATAGGCCTTCGTCAGAGTCCTCAGTTGGGTTTTTTTTTTACTTACCAAGACGATTGCTGCCACTCCGCTGACTGCTTCTCACTCAACTCCCCTCTTTTTGGTTGTGCGGCCGTATTTATACCGCAACCTGCCAGGGTTGTTGATTCTGATCGAACAGCTGATCACACAGCTGTTTGATACTTCCACCCTCCAGGGTTGCTTTCATGCTTACCCTACGTTTTTAGCTTTAGTACTACTTATTACTTAAAGAAATACGCAACCGTACAGGAACATAATATTTGTATTCAGTTCTTTAAAAATAGTAAAAAAATAATACTGTTGACGCTTTTGGTGTGGGTGAAAACGAGGTTCGCCGACTTTCATCGTCACACTTTCCTCTTACTTGGCGGGGGCGGTTTTCTCGACGACCCTGACGTGTCCGCTTCGGCAAACCAGGAAGGACAGACGATGGCCGTCGATGATCTTGAGGAAGGATCGCCAATGTTTGTCCTTTCTTGTTATCCATGCTTCCCGGACTAGCTTGCTGATTTTTTCCTGGAGCTCGTCGTTGAAAGGGTGTCCGTCTCCGCCGACCCATGGTCCCTCGGGGGCAATGTCTCGAACAACGGCTTCATCAGGCATGTCCTGTGGTTCTTCTCGGCGTGGTTGTATTGCCTCTTCCTCTCGGGTCGAGGTGGCACTAGGCTCAAACCGTTGGTTCCATCGCACTTCGCTTGATGTCTGGGGCAACTCGGGGCAGGATACCACGGTATTTTGCCAGCGTATGTATCTTCCAGTGGTTTTATGGTCGTTGTCGCTCTCGCTGTCGCTGATACTAGTGCTATCGCTTGTGGTGCTGCTACTGCTGCTGCTGCTACTGCTGCTGCTGCTACTGCTGCTGCTGCTGCTGCTGCTACTGCTCCTTTTGCAGCGACTGTCATTGTCGTTGTCGTTGTCGCTGTCGTTGTCGCTGCTGCTAGTGGCGATATCCGGTAGGTTGATCGGGGGGAGACGTTGGTTGGTGCCTGCCTTCATCTGCAGGGTTTTAAATAGGTGTGCTAACCGCCGTCTTTGTCAGTCCATTGTTCTGGCATTTCCCCACCGGTCGGTCGTTATAGTGCTCAGGTCTCCGTCGTTGTGATTTATTATCACCTCTGCGAACCTCAGGAGGTAGACTCCACAATCGGTGGTGTTTGTTTGTCGTGGTACTGTCACCATTCGACACGGCAGTGCCTCCTCCCCAAACCTTTTTCTGGCATCCTCCCCTCCTTTTCGGCTTTCGTATTCGTATGTCAAAAAGTCTCTCAGCCGCTGGACGGTGTCCGCGTGGGTGGGGAGTGGCAGTGGGTCCAAAATATCAATGCTGGCCTGGCCTCCACAATTTATGGTGCTCAGCAGACAGATTTCCACGAGGTACCAGTGGTGGTTCTCATTCACCGGAATTAGGACGTGTTCCTTTTGAAAGAGGTCGACCTTCTCCGTCCAGCGTTTCATCTGGCCGTGTCGTTCTTTTGGCGATGCCTTGGGGTCTAAGGACCGGAGTTTCGTTACGAAGAACGACGTTAATACGTAGACCTTCCCTTCGTGCTGCTTTGCAACACGTTCTGTGGCCAGCCACTTCAGGGTCACGTCGATAATCACGTCATTCAACCATTGCTGTTGTGCCAGCCTCTTGTAGTCTGCTATGGTCACAGTGTAACCCCTCTCTTGGGGATAGGAAAACATTACCTCTGTCGCCTTCTGGTGGTCGTCCACTTTGTCGGGCCAAGCCTCTGTTGCTACGACCGCTGTTGGAGATGTATTTGTCAGTGAGGCGTCGGCATTAATGTGGACTGTTGGCGTCTCCATCAACGTGCTGCATGTGCTTTGTTGGGTGTTGGCCTGGACGGCTGGAGCGACGGGGGGTTCCACCAGGTGTGGTGTTGTTGGCGTGGCCGAACGGCTCGCATTTGGTCGAGAGAAGTCCACGCTTTGGAAGTTTGGTTTGCCGGCTCTTGGATATGGCGGAAAGTCCTCTATAAACTTCAACCGGTGGACCTTTTGGTTTTCCTCTGCCATGCGACGTCGGAATTGAACTAGTGACTGGGCAAAACGTTGTTGTTCGGCTTCTTTGTTAATTTTCTCTAGAATGAGAGGACGCGTTAATGGTTTATCGGATGGGGTTGTATTGTCGTATGCTGTATGGTAAGGTTTTAGTTCACTGACGTGTACCGAGCGTGTCTTTGTGGTTGTCTTTTGTCGTAGTTGGGCGATCACTGGTGAAATGAATCCAACAACCGTATATGGCCCAGAGTATTTCGGTCCCAGTTTTGCATTGAAAGCATCGGCCGACTTTGAAGGCTGATGTTGTTTGATTAGGACCTGTTGCCCAATGTATGGTGTCCACCTTCGTCTGCGTAAATTATAATGCCGTGATTGCTCCTTGGCTGCCCGTGTTAAGTTATGCCGGACTATTTTGATAATCTCCTGTAGTTGCTTTGCTGTCGCGGTTGGTGCTTGATATACGGTACCGGTGCCCAACGTCACCTCGTCGAATAAAGTTCCCGGTAGCCTCGGCTCCCTGCCTTGAGTCAAAAACGCAGGGCTATAACCCGTCGACTCGGAAACACTAGTGTTGATCGCAAGTGATATCTCTGGTAGAAGGTCATCCCATCTCTGGTGTTGATCCTTGACAAATTGTGCTATCATGGTTTTTACCGTTCGATTGGCTCTTTCCGTCGCATTCTCCTGGGGTGTGTACGGGGCAGTAAATTGCTGTTTGGTCCCAATGTCAGCAAGGTATCGTTGAAAGCTGCGACTGGTGAACTGCGTCCCATTGTCACTGACGAACACCTTAGGAACACCGTATCTGGCCAGGATTCGTTCTCGGAACGCCTTAATCAGTGTCTCAGTAGTTGCTCTACGTAAAGGCACCATCTCTGTCCATTTGGAGAACCTGTCGAAGAATACCACCAGCATTGAATTCCCGTGTTTAGAGCGGGGTAGTGGCCCAACGAAATCTGCGCATAGCGTAGCCCATGGCTCCTCTGGAATTCTTGTGAGCATTTCTCCTGCGGGTGCTTGTTGACTTGCCTTATATCGTTGGCATGAGTCGCAATTCCTGACGTAACGACTGATGTCGCGGAACATTCCCGGCCAGTAGTATCGATTTGCAATCCTGTTGATGGTTTTACGGATCCCTAGGTGGCCGGCGCAAGGGGTGTCGTGGTTTTCTCTTAAAACCCGGTTCCTCGATGAAGTGGCCACGCAGAGCTTCTAGGGAGCACAGTCTTCGTCGTTTGCGTTACGTGGGAGGTGCCGGTATAACTGTCCATCGACGACTGTATAGTCCGGGTACTTGTCTGGTGCATTTATTATCTCCCTCTTTCTCTTTTGCAGCCATGTGCAGTCCTCTGCCGCGTCCTCGTTTACGGTTACTCGTTGCAAAGTTTGCCTGGGTGGCGTGACAACGCATCTGCCACTACATTATTTTTGCCTTTTCTGTATTGTACCGTAAATTGATACTGCTGTAATTCGAGAGCCCACCTAGCTACACGACCTGTTGGGCTTTCTATGGAGTTAAGCCACTTCAAAGACAGATGGTCGGTGACGACTACAAATGCATACCCTTCGAGATATGATCTCATCTTGCGAATACCCCACAAAATGGCCAAACATTCCTTCTCGGTGGGTGAATAGTTTTTCTCAGCACTATTTAGATGGCGACTGGCATAGGCGATCACTCTTTCGGCTCCATCGAATACCTGTGTAAGTACCGCGCCTAGGCCGAAATTGCTGGCATCGGTTTGTAGCGTGAATGTCTGTGAAAAATCGGGACAGGTTAATACCGGAGCCTCGGTAAGCTTCCTTTTGAGTCCTTCGAAGGCTCGCTGTTGTTCTTCCCCCCATTTCCAATGCCTCCCTTTCTTGAGTTGCGCTGTTAAGGGTTGGACGATCGTTGCAAAGTCCGGTACAAAACGTCGGTACCATGATGCAATGCCCAAGAATCGGCGAACTTCTCGTACATTCCGTGGGGGCTCAAGTTCTCGTATGGCTGCTACCTTGTCTGGATCCGTATGAATACCCTCTTCGCTGATGACGTGGCCAAGGTACCTGACTTTGGTCTTGAAAAATTCGCATTTATCGGGGTTGATACGAAGGTTTGCTGCTCTTAATCGACGGAAAACTTCCCTCAAGTTCTGTGTATGTTCGTCAAATGATGCTCCCGTGACGACGATGTCATCCAGATAAGCGAAAGCGAATGGCTCCATCTCGGGCCCGATGACGCGATCTAGCGCTCGTTGAAAAGTAGCGGGTGCAGAGTGGAGCCCAAATGGCATTACTCGCCATTGGAACAGGCCGCGCCCTGGCACCGTGAAAGCGGTATATTGCTTGCTACTGGCTTCCATTGGGATCTGCCAATAACCGTCCTTTAAATCGATGCTGCTGATGAACTTGGCATTGCGTAGTCTGTCCAATATGTGGGTGATTCGCGGCAGTGGGTAAGCGTCAGGTATTGAGCGGCTATTTAATTGCCGGTAGTCGATACAGAGGCGCCATGCCCCCGTTTTCTTCCTTACCAATACGATTGGAGCGCTGTATGGGCTATGAGAGGTTTCAATGCACCCCTTTTCCAATAGTTTGTCAATTTCTTCGTTTATTACGGCCTGCATTGCCGGGTTCCGTGGTATATACCTTTGTTTAATTGGGCGCGTGTCACTCATTACAATGCGATGTTCCGTGATATTGGTTACCCCAGTCATGTTCTTGAACTGTTGTAGTTCATTTCTTAGAAATTCGTCAGTTTCGGCCTTCTGTACCGTGTTCTCTTTGGTAATGATCATACAGCTGAGGGAGGTCTCACTGGCTGATGACGTTCCCAAATCTAGTTTTTCTCCCCCCCACGTTAAGGATGCGCCGGCTTTTCTTAAGAAGTCCATTCCGAGGACTACGCTGTCTGTGATATTGGGCATTATCATAAAGTAGATTCGGCCTTTGAAGTTTCCTAGTTCGATGTCGCTGGCTACGGCTTGGTGGACTTCTTGGGTCGAGCCGTCAGCTAGTGTTACGTCAGCTTCCATTGGTATGAGTTCGCACCGGTCTCGCACTTGGTTGGCGAACGTCTGGCTCATGAAACTGGCTGAGGCTCCTGTGTCGATGGTGGCTATGGTACGCATGGCGTTTAGTGTTATTGATGCACGAATGCGGTTGTCCTTGTCTTGCAGGATGCTAATCGAGGGTTTGTTTCGCTGGAGATGATCTACCCTCGTTTTGGACCATCTCCTACGGTGTTTTGCTGTCTTCGGCAGCATTGGATGGTGCGAAGTCCTCGTCGACCGCAAACCCAACAAAAGAGTACTGGCGGGTTTCGTCAAATGCTAGAGACATGGCCATCTTGGCCGCAGTTTCTACAGGCAGTTCTGGGGTTGATTGTCACTAATTCTCTCTCTTGGGCCCTGGTCGGTACCTGTACTGCTTGACCGGTTGTCTCTTGTGTAACCAATCGATGTTGTTCTCGTCGCGCTGGTTCGGGTTGTCGTTCCTTAATCCGTTCAAGGTCCTCGGCCATGGTGATCAGTTCGTCTAAGCAAGCAAAGTCTTTCCGCCGAATATACCATTGAAAATCTGGATGTAAGTTCTGGTAGATTCTCTCGAGTTTCTGCTCCTCGGTGTAGCCGGCATGTCGCATCAAATTCTGGATTTCGAGCAGGTATGATTTAAATGTCTCTTTAGGTTTTTGAAGTCGACCCCGAATGTCGTCGTCCAATCGACCCCAAAATCGTGCTGGTAAGAAGAATTGTAGGAAATCCTTCCGGAATTCTTTCCATGAGGTCCAGTGTCGGTTGTTATTTCGGAACCACGTCAGGGCGTTGTCCTTTAGGAGCTCCGGCATGGTACGTGGCAGTAGATTCATGTCGATGTTGTAGGCATCTGCTAACTCCTCAATTCTTTCCACAAAGGGCATCGGGTCCTTCGTTCCTTCGTACTTGGTTGACCATTTTCGAACCTGATCGATTATCATCATCGGTGGATTACCCTGGCAACGTACTTGGTTATGGTGTGAAGGAGGGTGCTCTGGTGGAGGCACAGGAAAGTTCAGATTCTCCTCACTGGTTGCTCGTGCTGTGTGTTCCATCGCTGCCTCCGCCTGGTGACCTGGTGATGGTTCCCTCTGGTGTTTCTTCTCTAATTCTTCCATACGTACCTGTAACTTCTTATCGGAACCTCGGTCGCTGAGAAATGCCACCAATCGTTTCCGAAGTTCACTGACCGTTCCGGTGGGGTCTGAGCCGAACTCACTGGAATAAGCGACGAGGTCTTCCTTTGTCAATTGGTATACCCAAGAGGTGGTTGGCATGTTATGGCTTTAGTCAAACTGAGTATATATATTTTATGGACAAAATATTTCTTCGCTCGTTTTGGTGTTTGTCTTTTATATATTACTCTGTTATTGATATTATAGTAATATTATTTATTTTTCTTTCTTTTCACTGTTTTCCCCTTGTTCGTTGGTTTTGTTTTTTTTTCCACTGTAGTTTATTGTTTTTCTTTTCACTGTCTTTTCATTGTTTATGTTTCACTGTAGTTCACAATTTTCTGCTCCTCTCCACCGGTCCCTGCTCGGGCGCCACTGTGACGAACCTTTTGCTCCGGATATGCTTGCCGGGATTCCAGGGTTCTTAACTCACAGAAAATTTATAATTCGGGAGTGCGGGAGGGAGTCAATTCGAACAGTACTTGATCTTTTAATTCTTTATTTCACTCTTATTTACAGATTTATAGTTCACTATTATTATTTCACTAAATCCTGGCTCGTCGATCCCGTTCTTTATGTCCGGGGCGCTCGTGACTCGTCGTTACCGTTATTTCTATCCGCGGTGTTCGTTTTTTTGTACCGATAACTCACCGTCGGTCGCTCTGTCGAGGTGTACCGCCAACCGATAGGCTCGGCTCACCGTCAGTCGCTCTGTCGAGGTGTACCGCCAACCGATAGGCTCGGCTCACCGTCAGTCGCTCTGTCGAGGTGTACCGCCAACCGATAGGCTCGGCTCACCGTCAGTCGCTCTTTCGAGGTGTACCGCCAACCGATAGGCTCGGCTCACCGTCAGTCGCTCTGTCGAGGTGTACCGCCAACCGATAGGCTCGGCTCACCGTCAGTCGCTCTGTCGAGGTGTACCGCCAACCGATAGGCTCGGCTCACCGTCAGTCGCTCTGTCGAGGTGTACCGCCAACCGATAGGCTCGGCTCACCGTCAGTCGCTCTGTCGAGGTGTACCGCCAACCGATAGGCTCGGCTCACCGTCGGTCTGGCGCACCGTTGACTTACTTGTCTGGCTTGCCTTTCGTCAAGTCAATTCTGTCTGAAGACCGATAGGCCTTCGTCAGAGTCCTCAGTTGGGTTTTTTTTTTACTTACCAAGACGATTGCTGCCACTCCGCTGACTGCTTCTCACTCAACTCCCCTCTTTTTGGTTGTGCGGCCGTATTTATACCGCAACCTGCCAGGGTTGTTGATTCTGATCGAACAGCTGATCACACAGCTGTTTGATACTTCCACCCTCCAGGGTTGCTTTCATGCTTACCCTACGTTTTTAGCTTTAGTACTACTTATTACTTAAAGAAATACGCAACCGTACAGGAACATAACATTTGTATTCAGTTCTTTAAAAATAGTAAAAAAATAATACTGTTGACGCTTTTGGTGTGGGTGAAAACGAGGTTCGCCGACTTTCATCGTCACACTTTCCTCTTACTTGGCGGGGGCGGTTTTCTCGACGACCCTGACGTGTCCGCTTCGGCAAACCAGGAAGGACAGACGATGGCCGTCGATGATCTTGAGAAAGGATCGCCGATGTTTGTCCTTTCTTGTTATCCATGCTTCCCGGACTAGCTTGCTGATTTTTTCCTGGAGCTCGTCGTTGAAAGGGTGTCCGTCTCCGCCGACCCATGGTCCCTCGGGGGCAATGTCTCGAACAACGGCTTCATCAGGCATGTCCTGTGGTTCTTCTCGGCGTGGTTGTATTGCCTCTTCCTCTCGGGTCGAGGTGGCACTAGGCTCAAACCGTTGGTTCCATCGCACTTCGCTTGATGTCTGGGGCAACTCGGGGCAGGATACCACGGTATTTTGCCAGCGTATGTATCTTCCAGTGGTTTTATGGTCGTTGTCGCTCTCGCTGTCGCTGATACTAGTGCTATCGCTTGTGGTGCTGCTACTGCTGCTGCTGCTGCTACTGCTGCTGCTGCTACTGCTGCTGCTGCTGCTACTGCTCCTTTTGCAGCGACTGTCATTGTCGTTGTCGTTGTCGCTGTCGTTGTCGCTGCTGCTAGTGGCGATATCCGGTAGGTTGATCGGGGGGAGACGTTGGTTGGTGCCTGCCTTCATCTGCAGGGTTTTAAATAGGTGTGCTAACCGCCGTCTTTGTCAGTCCATTGTTCTGGCATTTCCCCACCGGTCGGTCGTTATAGTGCTCAGGTCTCCGTCGTTGTGATTTATTATCACCTCTGCGAACCTCAGGAGGTAGACTCCACAATCGGTGGTGTTTGTTTGTCGTGGTACTGTCACCATTCGACACGGCAGTGCCTCCTCCCCAAACCTTTTTCTGGCATCCTCCCCTCCTTTTCGGCTTTCGTATTCGTATGTCAAAAAGTCTCTCAGCCGCTGGACGGTGTCCGCGTGGGTGGGGAGTGGCAGTGGGTCCAAAATATCAATGCTGGCCTGGCCTCCGCAATTTATGGTGCTCAGCAGACAGATTTCCACGAGGTACCAGTGGTGGTTCTCATTCACCGGAATTAGGACGTGTTCCTTTTGAAAGAGGTCGACCTTCTCCGTCCAGCGTTTCATCTGGCCGTGTCGTTCTTTTGGCGATGCCTTGGGGTCTAAGGACCGGAGTTTCGTTACGAAGAACGACGTTAATACGTAGACCTTCCCTTCGTGCTGCTTTGCAACACGTTCTGTGGCCAGCCACTTCAGGGTCACGTCGATAATCACGTCATTCAACCATTGCTGTTGTGCCAGCCTCTTGTAGTCTGCTATGGTCACAGTGTAACCCCTCTCTTGGGGATAGGAAAACATTACCTCTGTCGCCTTCTGGTGGTCGTCCACTTTGTCGGGCCAAGCCTCTGTTGCTACGACCGCTGTTGGAGATGTATTTGTCAGTGAGGCGTCGGCATTAATGTGGACTGTTGGCGTCTCCATCAACGTGCTGCATGTGCTTTGTTGGGTGTTGGCCTGGACGGCTGGAGCGACGGGGGGTTCCACCAGGTGTGGTGTTGTTGGCGTGGCCGAACGGCTCGCATTTGGTCGAGAGAAGTCCACGCGTTGGAAGTTTGGTTTGCCGGCTCTTGGATATGGCGGAAAGTCCTCTATAAACTTCAACCGGTGGACCTTTTGGTTTTCCTCTGCCATGCGACGTCGGAATTGAACTAGTGACTGGGCAAAACGTTGTTGTTCGGCTTCTTTGTTAATTTTCTCTAGAATGAGAGGACGCGTTAATGGTTTATCGGATGGGGTTGTATTGTCGTATGCTGTATGGTAAGGTTTTAGTTCACTGACGTGTACCGAGCGTGTCTTTGTGGTTGTCTTTTGTCGTAGTTGGGCGATCACTGGTGAAATGAATCCAACAACCGTATATGGCCCAGAGTATTTCGGTCCCAGTTTTGCATTGAAAGCATCGGCCGACTTTGAAGGCTGATGTTGTTTGATTAGGACCTGTTGCCCAATGTATGGTGTCCACCTTCGTCTGCGTAAATTATAATGCCGTGATTGCTCCTTGGCTGCCCGTGTTAAGTTATGCCGGACTATTTTGATAATCTCCTGTAGTTGCTTTGCTGTCGCGGTTGGTGCTTGATATACGGTACCGGTGCCCAACGTCACCTCGTCGAATAAAGTTCCCGGTAGCCTCGGCTCCCTGCCTTGAGTCAAAAACGCAGGGCTATAACCCGTCGACTCGGAAACACTAGTGTTGATCGCAAGTGATATCTCTGGTAGAAGGTCATCCCATCTCTGGTGTTGATCCTTGACAAATTGTGCTATCATGGTTTTTACCGTTCGATTGGCTCTTTCCGTCGCATTCTCCTGGGGTGTGTACGGGGCAGTAAATTGCTGTTTGGTCCCAATGTCAGCAAGGTATCGTTGAAAGCTGCGACTGGTGAACTGCGTCCCATTGTCACTGACGAACACCTTAGGAACACCGTATCTGGCCAGGATTCGTTCTCGGAACGCCTTAATCAGTGTCTCAGTAGTTGCTCTACGTAAAGGCACCATCTCTGTCCATTTGGAGAACCTGTCGAAGAATACCACCAGCATTGAATTCCCGTGTTTAGAGCGGGGTAGTGGCCCAACGAAATCTGCGCATAGCGTAGCCCATGGCTCCTCTGGAATTCTTGTGAGCATTTCTCCTGCGGGTGCTTGTTGACTTGCCTTATATCGTTGGCATGAGTCGCAATTCCTGACGTAACGACTGATGTCGCGGAACATTCCCGGCCAGTAGTATCGATTTGCAATCCTGTTGATGGTTTTACGGATCCCTAGGTGGCCGGCGCAAGGGGTGTCGTGGTTTTCTCTTAAAACCCGGTTCCTCGATGAAGTGGCCACGCAGAGCTTCTAGGGAGCACAGTCTTCGTCGTTTGCGTTACGTGGGAGGTGCCGGTATAACTGTCCATCGACGACTGTATAGTCCGGGTACTTGTCTGGTGCATTTATTATCTCCCTCTTTCTCTTTTGCAGCCATGTGCAGTCCTCTGCCGCGTCCTCGTTTACGGTTACTCGTTGCAAAGTTTGCCTGGGTGGCGTGACAACGCATCTGCCACTACATTATTTTTGCCTTTTCTGTATTGTACCGTAAATTGATACTGCTGTAATTCGAGAGCCCACCTAGCTACACGACCTGTTGGGCTTTCTATGGAGTTAAGCCACTTCAAAGACAGATGGTCGGTGACGACTACAAATGCATACCCTTCGAGATATGATCTCATCTTGCGAATACCCCACAAAATGGCCAAACATTCCTTCTCGGTGGGTGAATAGTTTTTCTCAGCACTATTTAGATGGCGACTGGCATAGGCGATCACTCTTTCGGCTCCATCGAATACCTGTGTAAGTACCGCGCCTAGGCCGAAATTGCTGGCATCGGTTTGTAGCGTGAATGTCTGTGAAAAATCGGGACAGGTTAATACCGGAGCCTCGGTAAGCTTCCTTTTGAGTCCTTCGAAGGCTCGCTGTTGTTCTTCCCCCCATTTCCAATGCCTCCCTTTCTTGAGTTGCGCTGTTAAGGGTTGGACGATCGTTGCAAAGTCCGGTACAAAACGTCGGTACCATGATGCAATGCCCAAGAATCGGCGAACTTCTCGTACATTCCGTGGGGGCTCAAGTTCTCGTATGGCTGCTACCTTGTCTGGATCCGTATGAATACCCTCTTCGCTGATGACGTGGCCAAGGTACCTGACTTTGGTCTTGAAAAATTCGCATTTATCGGGGTTGATACGAAGGTTTGCTGCTCTTAATCGACGGAAAACTTCCCTCAAGTTCTGTGTATGTTCGTCAAATGATGCTCCCGTGACGACGATGTCATCCAGATAAGCGAAAGCGAATGGCTCCATCTCGGGCCCGATGACGCGATCTAGCGCTCGTTGAAAAGTAGCGGGTGCAGAGTGGAGCCCAAATGGCATTACTCGCCATTGGAACAGGCCGCGCCCTGGCACCGTGAAAGCGGTATATTGCTTGCTACTGGCTTCCATTGGGATCTGCCAATAACCGTCGTTTAAATCGATGCTGCTGATGAACTTGGCATTGCGTAGTCTGTCCAATATGTAGGTGATTCGCGGCAGTGGGTAAGCGTCAGGTATTGAGCGGCTATTTAATTGCCGGTAGTCGATACAGAGGCGCCATGCCCCCGTTTTCTTCCTTACCAATACGATTGGAGCGCTGTATGGGCTATGAGAGGTTTCAATGCACCCCTTTTCCAATAGTTTGTCAATTTCTTCGTTTATTACGGCCTGCATTGCCGGGTTCCGTGGTATATACCTTTGTTTAATTGGGCGCGTGTCACTCATTACAATGCGATGTTCCGTGATATTGGTTACCCCAGTCATGTTCTTGAACTGTTGTAGTTCATTTCGTAGAAATTCGTCAGTTTCGGCCTTCTGTACCGTGTTCTCTTTGGTAATGATCATACAGCTGAGGGAGGTCTCACTGGCTGATGACGTTCCCAAATCTAGTTTTTCTCCCCCACACACAGCTGAGGGAGGTCTCACTGGCTGATGACGTTCCCAAATCTAGTTTTTCTCCCCCACACTTTAAGGATGCGCCGGCTTTTCTTAAGAAGTCCATTCCGAGGACTACGCTGTCTGTGGTATTGGGCATTATCATAAAGTAGATTCGGCCTTTGAAGTTTCCTAGTTCGATGTCGCTGGCTACGGCTTGGTGGACTTCTTGGGTCGAGCCGTCAGCTAGTGTTACGTCAGCTTCCATTGGTATGAGTTCGCACCGGTCTCGCACTTGGTTGGCGAACGTCTGGCTCATGAAACTGGCTGAGGCTCCTGTGTCGATGGTGGCTATGGTACGCATGGCGTTTAGTGTTATTGCCGCACGAATGCGGTTGTCCTTGTCTTGCAGGATGCTGATCGAGGGTTTGTTTCGCTGGAGATGATCTACCCTCGTTTTGGACCATCTCCTACGGTGTTTTCCTGTCTTCGGCAGCATTGGATGGTGCGTAGTCCTCGTCGACCGCAAACCCAACAGAAGAGTACTGGCGGGTTTCGGCAAATGCTAGAGACATGGCCATCTTGGCCGCAGTTTCTACAGGCAGTTCTGGGGTTGATTGTCACTAATTCTCTCTCTTGGGCCCTGGTCGGTACCTGTACTGCTTGACCGGTTGTCTCTTGTGTAACCAATCGATGTTGTTCTCGTCGCGCTGGTTCGGGTTGTCGTTCCTTAATCCGTTCAAGGTCCTCGGCCATGGTGATCAGTTCGTCTAAGCAAGCAAAGTCTTTCCGCCGAATATACCATTGAAAATCTGTATGTAAGTTCTGGTAGATTCTCTCGAGTTTCTGCTCCTCGGTGTAGCCGGCATGTCGCATCAAATTCTGGATTTCGAGCAGGTATGATTTAAATGTCTCTTTAGGTTTTTGAAGTCGACCCCGAATGTCGTCGTCCAATCGACCCCAAAATCGTGCTGGTAAGAAGAATTGTAGGAAATCCTTCCGGAATTCTTTCCATGAGGTCCAGTGTCGGTTGTTATTTCGGAACCACGTCAGGGCGTTGTCCTTTAGGAGCTCCGGCATGGTACGTGGCAGTAGATTCATGTCGATGTTGTAGGCATCTGCTAACTCCTCAATTCTTTCCACAAAGGGCATCGGGTCCTTCGTTCCTTCGTACTTGGTTGACCATTTTCGAACCTGATCGATTATCATCATCGGTGGATTACCCTGGCAACGTACTTGGTTATGGTGTGAAGGAGGGTGCTCTGGTGGAGGCACAGGAAAGTTCAGATTCTCCTCACTGGTTGCTCGTGCTGTGTGTTCCATCGCTGCCTCTGCCTGGTGACCTGGTGATGGTTCCCTCTGGTGTTTCTTCTCTAATTCTTCCATACGTACCTGTAACTTCTTATCGGAACCTCGGTCGCTGAGAAATGCCACCAATCGTTTCCGAAGTTCACTGACCGTTCCGGTGGGGTCTGAGCCGAACTCACTGGAATAAGCGACGAGGTCTTCCTTTGTCAATTGGTATACCCAAGAGGTGGTTGGCATGTTATGGCTTTAGTCAAACTGAGTATATATATTTTATGGACAAAATATTTCTTCGCTCGTTTTGGTGTTTGTCTTTTATATATTACTCTGTTATTGATATTATAGTAATATTATTTATTTTTCTTTCTTTTCACTGTTTTCCCCTTGTTCGTTGGTTTTGTTTTTTTTTTCCACTGTAGTTTATTGTTTTTCTTTTCACTGTCTTTTCATTGTTTATGTTTCACTGTAGTTCACAATTTTCTGCTCCTCTCCACCGGTCCCTGCTCGGGCGCCACTGTGACGAACCTTTTGCTCCGGATATGCTTGCCGGGATTCCAGGGTTCTTAACTCACAGAAAATTTATAATTCGGGAGTGCGGGAGGGAGTCAATTCGAACAGTACTTGATCTTTTAATTCTTTATTTCACTCTTATTTACAGATTTATAGTTCACTATTATTATTTCACTAAATCCTGGCTCGTCGATCCCGTTCTTTATGTCCGGGGCGCTCGTGACTCGTCGTTACCGTTATTTCTATCCGCGGTGTTCGTTTTTTTGTACCGATAACTCACCGTCGGTCGCTCTGTCGAGGTGTACCGCCAACCGATAGGCTCGGCTCACCGTCAGTCGCTCTGTCGAGGTGTACCGCCAACCGATAGGCTCGGCTCACCGTCAGTCGCTCTGTCGAGGTGTACCGCCAACCGATAGGCTCGGCTCACCGTCAGTCGCTCTGTCGAGGTGTACCGCCAACCGATAGGCTCGGCTCACCGTCAGTCGCTCTGTCGAGGTGTACCGCCAACCGATAGGCTCGGCTCACCGTCAGTCGCTCTGTCGAGGTGTACCGCCAACCGATAGGCTCGGCTCACCGTCAGTCGCTCTGTCGAGGTGTACCGCCAACCGATAGGCTCGGCTCACCGTCAGTCGCTCTGTCGAGGTGTACCGCCAACCGATAGGCTCGGCTCACCGTCAGTCGCTCTGTCGAGGTGTACCGCCAACCGATAGGCTCGGCTCACCGTCGGTCTGGCGCACCGTTGACTTACTTGTCTGGCTTGCCTTTCGTCAAGTCAATTCTGTCTGAAGACCGATAGGCCTTCGTCAGAGTCCTCAGTTGGGTTTTTTTTTTTACTTACCAAGACGATTGCTGCCACTCCGCTGACTGCTTCTCACTCAACTCCCCTCTTTTTGGTTGTGCGGCCGTATTTATACCGCAACCTGCCAGGGTTGTTGATTCTGATCGAACAGCTGATCACACAGCTGTTTGATACTTCCACCCTCCAGGGTTGCTTTCATGCTTACCCTACGTTTTTAGCTTTAGTACTACTTATTACTTAAAGAAATACGCAACCGTACAGGAACATAACATTTGTATTCAGTTCTTTAAAAATAGTAAAAAAATAATACTGTTGACGCTTTTGGTGTGGGTGAAAACGAGGTTCGCCGACTTTCATCGTCACACTTTCCTCTTACTTGGCGGGGGCGGTTTTCTCGACGACCCTGACGTGTCCGCTTCGGCAAACCAGGAAGGACAGACGATGGCCGTCGATGATCTTGAGGAAGGATCGCCGATGTTTGTCCTTTCTTGTTATCCATGCTTCCCGGATTAGCTTGCTGATTTTTTCCTGGAGCTCGTCGTTGAAAGGGTGTCCGTCTCCGCCGACCCATGGTCCCTCGGGGGCAATGTCTCGAACAACGGCTTCATCAGGCATGTCCTGTGGTTCTTCTCGGCGTGGTTGTATTGCCTCTTCCTCTCGGGTCGAGGTGGCACTAGGCTCAAACCGTTGGTTCCATCGCACTTCGCTTGATGTCTGGGGCAACTCGGGGCAGGATACCACGGTATTTTGCCAGCGTATGTATCTTCCAGTGGTTTTATGGTCGTTGTCGCTCTCGCTGTCGCTGATACTAGTGCTATCGCTTGTGGTGCTGCTACTGCTGCTGCTGCTGCTACTGCTGCTGCTGCTGCTACTGCTGCTGCTGCTACTGCTGCTGCTGCTGCTACTGCTCCTTTTGCAGCGACTGTCATTGTCGTTGTCGTTGTCGCTGTCGTTGTCGCTGCTGCTAGTGGCGATATCCGGTAGGTTGATCGGGGGGAGACGTTGGTTGGTGCCTGCCTTCATCTGCAGGGTTTTAAATAGGTGTGCTAACCGCCGTCTTTGTCAGTCCATTGTTCTGGCATTTCCCCACCGGTCGGTCGTTATAGTGCTCAGGTCTCCGTCGTTGTGACTTATTATCACCTCTGCGAACCTCAGGAGGTAGACTCCACAATCGGTGGTGTTTGTTTGTCGTGGTACTGTCACCATTCGACACGGCAGTGCCTCCTCCCCAAACCTTTTTCTGGCATCCTCCCCTCCTTTTCGGCTTTCGTATTCGTATGTCAAAAAGTCTCTCAGCCGCTGGACGGTGTCCGCGTGGGTGGGGAGTGGCAGTGGGTCCAAAATATCAATGCTGGCCTGGCCTCCGCAATTTATGGTGCTCAGCAGACAGATTTCCACGAGGTACCAGTGGTGGTTCTCATTCACCGGAATTAGGACGTGTTCCTTTTGAAAGAGGTCGACCTTCTCCGTCCAGCGTTTCATCTGGCCGTGTCGTTCTTTTGGCGATGCCTTGGGGTCTAAGGACCGGAGTTTCGTTACGAAGAACGACGTTAATACGTAGACCTTCCCTTCGTGCTGCTTTGCAACACGTTCTGTGGCCAGCCACTTCAGGGTCACGTCGATAATCACGTCATTCAACCATTGCTGTTGTGCCAGCCTCTTGTAGTCTGCTATGGTCACAGTGTAACCCCTCTCTTGGGGATAGGAAAACATTACCTCTGTCGCCTTCTGGTGGTCGTCCACTTTGTCGGGCCAAGCCTCTGTTGCTACGACCGCTGTTGGAGATGTATTTGTCAGTGAGGCGTCGGCATTAATGTGGACTGTTGGCGTCTCCATCAACGTGCTGCATGTGCTTTGTTGGGTGTTGGCCTGGACGGCTGGAGCGACGGGGGGTTCCACCAGGTGTGGTGTTGTTGGCGTGGCCGAACGGCTCGCATTTGGTCGAGAGAAGTCCACGCGTTGGAAGTTTGGTTTGCCGGCTCTTGGATATGGCGGAAAGTCCTCTATAAACTTCAACCGGTGGACCTTTTGGTTTTCCTCTGCCATGCGACGTCGGAATTGAACTAGTGACTGGGCAAAACGTTGTTGTTCGGCTTCTTTGTTCATTTTCTCTAGAATGAGAGGACGCGTTAATGGTTTATCGGATGGGGTTGTATTGTCGTATGCTGTATGGTAAGGTTTTAGTTCACTGACGTGTACCGAGCGTGTCTTTGTGGTTGTCTTTTGTCGTAGTTGGGCGATCACTGGTGAAATGAATCCAACAACCGTATATGGCCCAGAGTATTTCGGTCCCAGTTTTGCATTGAAAGCATCGGCCGACTTTGAAGGCTGATGTTGTTTGATTAGGACCTGTTGCCCAATGTATGGTGTCCACCTTCGTCTGCGTAAATTATAATGCCGTGATTGCTCCTTGGCTGCCCGTGTTAAGTTATGCCGGACTATTTTGATAATCTCCTGTAGTTGCTTTGCTGTCGCGGTTGGTGCTTGATATACGGTACCGGTGCCCAACGTCACCTCGTCGAATAAAGTTCCCGGTAGCCTCGGCTCCCTGCCTTGAGTCAAAAACGCAGGGCTATAACCCGTCGACTCGGAAACACTAGTGTTGATCGCAAGTGATATCTCTGGTAGAAGGTCATCCCATCTCTGGTGTTGATCCTTGACAAATTGTGCTATCATGGTTTTTACCGTTCGATTGGCTCTTTCCGTCGCATTCTCCTGGGGTGTGTACGGGGCAGTAAATTGCTGTTTGGTCCCAATGTCAGCAAGGTATCGTTGAAAGCTGCGACTGGTGAACTGCGTCCCATTGTCACTGACGAACACCTTAGGAACACCGTATCTGGCCAGGATTCGTTCTCGGAACGCCTTAATCAGTGTCTCAGTAGTTGCTCTACGTAAAGGCACCATCTCTGTCCATTTGGAGAACCTGTCGAAGAATACCACCAGCATTGAATTCCCGTGTTTAGAGCGGGGTAGTGGCCCAACGAAATCTGCGCATAGCGTAGCCCATGGCTCCTCTGGAATTCTTGTGAGCATTTCTCCTGCGGGTGCTTGTTGACTTGCCTTATATCGTTGGCATGAGTCGCAATTCCTGACGTAACGACTGATGTCGCGGAACATTCCCGGCCAGTAGTATCGATTTGCAATCCTGTTGATGGTTTTACGGATCCCTAGGTGGCCGGCGCAAGGGGTGTCGTGGTTTTCTCTTAAAACCCGGTTCCTCGATGAAGTGGCCACGCAGAGCTTCTAGGGAGCACAGTCTTCGTCGTTTGCGTTACGTGGGAGGTGCCGGTATAACTGTCCATCGACGACTGTATAGTCCGGGTACTTGTCTGGTGCATTTATTATCTCCCTCTTTCTCTTTTGCAGCCATGTGCAGTCCTCTGCCGCGTCCTCGTTTACGGTTACTCGTTGCAAAGTTTGCCTGGGTGGCGTGACAACGCATCTGCCACTACATTATTTTTGCCTTTTCTGTATTGTACCGTAAATTGATACTGCTGTAATTCGAGAGCCCACCTAGCTACACGACCTGTTGGGCTTTCTATGGAGTTAAGCCACTTCAAAGACAGATGGTCGGTGACGACTACAAATGCATACCCTTCGAGATATGATCTCATCTTGCGAATACCCCACAAAATGGCCAAACATTCCTTCTCGGTGGGTGAATAGTTTTTCTCAGCACTATTTAGATGGCGACTGGCATAGGCGATCACTCTTTCGGCTCCATCGAATACCTGTGTAAGTACCGCGCCTAGGCCGAAATTGCTGGCATCGGTTTGTAGCGTGAATGTCTGTGAAAAATCGGGACAGGTTAATACCGGAGCCTCGGTAAGCTTCCTTTTGAGTCCTTCGAAGGCTCGCTGTTGTTCTTCCCCCCATTTCCAATGCCTCCCTTTCTTGAGTTGCGCTTTTAAGGGTTGGACGATCGTTGCAAAGTCCGGTACAAAACGTCGGTACCACGATGCAATGCCCAAGAATCGGCGAACTTCTCGTACATTCCGTGGGGGCTCAAGTTCTCGTATGGCTGCTACCTTGTCTGGATCCGTATGAATACCCTCTTCGCTGATGACGTGGCCAAGGTACCTGACTTTGGTCTTGAAAAATTCGCACTTATCGGGGTTGATACGAAGGTTTGCTGCTCTTAATCGACGGAAAACTTCCCTCAAGTTCTGTGTATGTTCGTCAAATGATGCTCCCGTGACGACGATGTCATCCAGATAAGCGAAAGCGAATGGCTCCATCTCGGGCCCGATGACGCGATCTAGCGCTCGTTGAAAAGTAGCGGGTGCAGAGTGGAGCCCAAATGGCATCACACGCCATTGGAACAGGCCGCGCCCTGGCACCGTGAAAGCGGTATATTGCTTGCTACTGGCTTCCATTGGGATCTGCCAATAACCGTCCTTTAAATCGATGCTGCTGATGAACTTGGCATTGCGTAGTCTGTCCAATATGTGGGTGATTCGCGGCAGTGGGTAAGCGTCAGGTATTGAGCGGCTATTTAATTGCCGGTAGTCGATACAGAGGCGCCATGCCCCCGTTTTCTTCCTTACCAATACGATTGGAGCGCTGTATGGGCTATGAGAGGTTTCAATGCACCCCTTTTCCAATAGTTTGTCAATTTCTTCGTTTATTACGGCCTGCATTGCCGGGTTCCGTGGTATATACCTTTGTTTAATTGGGCGCGTGTCACTCATTACAATGCGATGTTCCGTGATATTGGTTACCCCAGTCATGTTCTTGAACTGTTGTAGTTCATTTCGTAGAAATTCGTCAGTTTCGGCGTTCTGTACCGTGTTCTCTTTGGTAATGATCATACAGCTGAGGGAGGTCTCACTGGCTGATGACGTTCCCAAATCTAGTTTTTCTCCCCCACACTTTAAGGATGCGCCGGCTTTTCTTAAGAAGTCCATTCCGAGGACTACGCTGTCTGTGGTATTGGGCATTATCATAAAGTAGATTCGGCCTTTGAAGTTTCCTAGTTCGATGTCGCTGGCTACGGCTTGGTGGACTTCTTGGGTCGAGCCGTCAGCTAGTGTTACGTCAGCTTCCATTGGTATGAGTTCGCACCGGTCTCGCACTTGGTTGGCGAACGTCTGGCTCATGAAACTGGCTGAGGCTCCTGTGTCGATGGTGGCTATGGTACGCATGGCGTTTAGTGTTATTGCCGCACGAATGCGGTTGTCCTTGTCTTGCAGGATGCTGATCGAGGGTTTGTTTCGCTGGAGATGATCTACCCTCGTTTTGGACCATCTCCTACGGTGTTTTCCTGTCTTCGGCAGCATTGGATGGTGCGTAGTCCTCGTCGACCGCAAACCCAACAGAAGAGTACTGGCGGGTTTCGGCAAATGCTAGAGACATGGCCATCTTGGCCGCAGTTTCTACAGGCAGTTCTGGGGTTGATTGTCACTAATTCTCTCTCTTGGGCCCTGGTCGGTACCTGTACTGCTTGACCGGTTGTCTCTTGTGTAACCAATCGATGTTGTTCTCGTCGCGCTGGTTCGGGTTGTCGTTCCTTAATCCGTTCAAGGTCCTCGGCCATGGTGATCAGTTCGTCTAAGCAAGCAAAGTCTTTCCGCCGAATATGCCATTGAAAATCTGGATGTAAGTTCTGGTAGATTCTCTCGAGTTTCTGCTCCTCGGTGTAGCCGGCATGTCGCATCAAATTCTGGATTTCGAGCAGGTATGATTTAAATGTCTCTTCAGGTTTTTGAAGTCGACCCCGAATGTCGTCGTCCAATCGACCCCAAAATCGTGCTGGTAAGAAGAATTGTAGGAAATCCTTCCGGAATTCTTTCCATGAGGTCCAGTGTCGGTTGTTATTTCGGAACCACGTCAGGGCGTTGTCCTTTAGGAGCTCCGGCATGGTACGTGGCAGTAGATTCATGTCGATGTTGTAGGCATCTGCTAACTCCTCAATTCTTTCCACAAAGGGCATCGGGTCCTTCGTTCCTTCGTACTTGGTTGACCATTTTCGAACCTGATCGATTATCATCATCGGTGGATTACCCTGGCAACGTACTTGGTTATGGTGTGAAGGAGGGTGCTCTGGTGGAGGCACAGGAAAGTTCAGATTCTCCTCACTGGTTGCTCGTGCTGTGTGTTCCATCGCTGCCTCCGCCTGGTGACCTGGTGATGGTTCCCTCTGGTGTTTCTTCTCTAATTCTTCCATACGTACCTGTAACTTCTTATCGGAACCTCGGTCGCTGAGAAATGCCACCAATCGTTTCCGAAGTTCACTGACCGTTCCGGTGGGGTCTAAGCCGAACTCACTGGAATAAGCGACGAGGTCTTCCTTTGTCAATTGGTATACCCAAGAGGTGGTTGGCATGTTATGGCTTTAGTCAAACTGAGTATATATATTTTATGGACAAAATATTTCTTCGCTCGTTTTGGTGTTTGTCTTTTATATATTACTCTGTTATTGATATTATAGTAATATTATTTATTTTTCTTTCTTTTCACTGTTTTCCCCTTGTTCGTTGGTTTTGTTTTTTTTTACACTGTAGTTTATTGTTTTTCTTTTCACTGTCTTTTCATTGTTTATGTTTCACTGTAGTTCGCAATTTTCTGCTCCTCTCCACCGGTCCCTGCTCGGGCGCCACTGTGACGAACCTTTTGCTCCGGATATGCTTGCCGGGATTCCAGGGTTCTTAACTCACAGAAAATTTATAATTCGGGAGTGCGGGAGGGAGTCAATTCGAACAGTACTTGATCTTTTAATTCTTTATTTCACTCTTATTTACAGATATATAGTTCACTATTATTATTTCACTAAATCCTGGCTCGTCGATCCCGTTCTTTATGTCCGGGGCGCTCGTGACTCGTCGTTACCGTTATTTCTATCCGCGGTGTTCGTTTTTTTGTACCGATAACTCACCGTCGGTCGCTCTGTCGAGGTGTACCGCCAACCGATAGGCTCGGCTCACCGTCAGTCGCTCTGTCGAGGTGTACCGCCAACCGATAGGCTCGGCTCACCGTCAGTCGCTCTGTCGAGGTGTACCGCCAACCGATAGGCTCGGCTCACCGTCAGTCGCTCTTTCGAGGTGTACCGCCAACCGATAGCCTCGGCTCACCGTCAGTCGCTCTGTCGAGGTGTACCGCCAACCGATAGGCTCGGCTCACCGTCAGTCGCTCTGTCGAGGTGTACCGCCAACCGATAGGCTCGGCTCACCGTCAGTCGCTCTGTCGAGGTGTACCGCCAACCGATAGGCTCGGCTCACCGTCAGTCGCTCTGTCGAGGTGTACCGCCAACCGATAGGCTCGGCTCACCGTCGGTCTGGCGCACCGTTGACTTACTTGTCTGGCTTGCCTTTCGTCAAGTCAATTCTGTCTGAAGACCGATAGGCCTTCGTCAGAGAGTTGGGTTTTTTTTTTACTTACCAAGACGATTGCTGCCACTCCGCTGACTGCTTCTCACTCAACTCCCCTCTTTTTGGTTGTGCGGCCGTATTTATACCGCAACCTGCCAGGGTTGTTGATTCTGATCGAACAGCTGATCACACAGCTGTTTGATACTTCCACCCTCCAGGGTTGCTTTCATGCTTACCCTACGTTTTTAGCTTTAGCACTACTTATTACTTAAAGAAATACGCAACCGTACAGGAACATAACATTTGTATTCAGTTCTTTAAAAATAGTAAAAAAATAATACTGTTGACGCTTTTGGTGTGGGTGAAAACGAGGTTCGCCGACTTTCATCGTCACAGTGGTTTGTGTAATATGTGGGATAATAGCAAAAACATTTTGATTCTCATATATTTTACTCTTAGTCTTCTTAGGGGGAATGTTAATTTTATTTATTTATATTATTACAATTGCCTCTAACGAAAAATTCTTTTTTTCAACAAATCTTTTAATTAGTTTTTTATTTTTTTTTTCCTAGATTAATTCTAATTTACAAAATTATAACAAGTCAAACAAAAATAATTAAAAACAACTCTCAAGATACTGAACCTATTTGAATATCAATCTGTTCATTTCAAGAAGCTTCACCTCAAATTTACGAAATCTACAATTTCCCAATTAATATTATAAATATTATTCTAATAATTTATTTGTTAACTGCTTTAATTGCTGTCGTAAAAATTACAGAAGCAGATCAAGGAGCTCTTCGAATAATGAACTAATGAATTCACCATTACGAACCTCTCATCCTCTTCTTAAAATTATTAATAATGCACTAATTGACCTTCCATCTCCATCAAATATTTCTTCTTGATGAAGTTTTGGGTCTCTCTTAGGAATATGTCTTTCAATTCAAATTCTTACTGGACTTTTTCTTGCTATACATTATACTGCCAGTATTGAATTAGCATTTTCTAGAATTATTCATATTTGTCGAGATGTCAATTATGGGTGATTATTACGTACTCTTCATGCTAATGGAGCCTCCGTATTCTTTATTTGTTTATATATTCATGTCGGACGGGGAATATATTATGGATTTTATATATTTATTCCTACATGATTAGTAGGAGTCTTAATTATATTTCTTGTAATAGCAACAGCATTTATAGGCTATGTTCTTCCATGAGGCCAAATATCATTTTGAGGAGCTACTGTCATTACAAATCTTCTATCAGCTATTCCTTCACTAGGGACTGACCTAGTTCAATGAGTGTGAGGAGGATTTGCTGTAGATAATGCTACTCTTACTCGATTTTTTACCTTTCATTTTGTCCTTCCTTTCTTAATCTTAGGAATAACAATAGTTCATTTGCTTTTTCTTCATCAAACAGGTTCAAACAATCCTACTGGATTAAACTCAAATCTTGATAAAATCCCATTCCACCCATATTTTACTTTTAAAAACATTGTAGGGTTTATCTTATTACTTATATTTCTTTTAATCCTCACTCTTTCATTCCCTTATTTTCTAGGAGATCCAGATAATTTCATTCCGGCAAATCCTTTAGTTACCCCTATCCATATTCAACCTGAATGATATTTTCTTTTTGCATACGCAATTTTGCGATCCATCCCAAATAAGTTAGGAGGAGTAATTGCTTTAATTTTATCAATTGGAATTGTTGCAATTCTCCCTATTACTAACAAGAGAAACTTTCGTAGAAATCAATTCTATCATATAAGAAAGATTTTCTTTTGAATTATATTGGCAACAGTAATTCTTCTTACTTGAATTGGAGCTCGTCCAGTAGAAAGACCTTTCATTTTAACCGGTCAGATTCTTACTCTTGTCTATTTTTCTTATTTCATTTTTAATCCCCTATTATTAAAAATTTGAGATAAACACTTAACTTAGTCAATGAGCTTGAATAAGCATATGTCTTGAAAACATTGTATAGAAATAAAACTTTTCTATTGACTTTACTAAACAAAGTTCACAAGATTAAATAAAACAATATGGTTTTGACCCCAATAATTATTAATAAAAAATTTAAAGAAAAGGGTAAGAAACATTTTCAAGTCAAACCTATTAACTTATCATATCGAACTCGAGGTAATGTTGCTCGTGATCAGATAAAAAGAAAGGAAATTAACACCACCATCATGTAAAATCTAATTCTAAATATTCATCTTGAAAAAAATATAATACAAAATAATACTCTCATAAAAAGAATTCTTGAATATTCAGCAAGAAAAATTATAGCAAACCCTCCTCTTCTATATTCTACATTAAATCCTGAGACTAATTCAGACTCCCCTTCTGCTAAATCAAAAGGAGTTCGATTCGTTTCAGCTAATATTACAATAATTCAAATAAAACATAAAGGAAACAAAAAAAGACAGAAAGGAACATACTTTTGATATCTTAAAAAAAACGAAAAATCGAATGATCCAGTTAATAAAATAAGAGATAAAGCAATAAATACTAATCTAACCTCATTACACACACACACACACACCTACACAGGTGTCTAATCTCGTCGAGATCGGACGTGTTTTAAGTGGCTCCGCATTAAAGTGTTTTTTCCAGTGGTAAAACTCTATTGCCGAGTTTCATAAAACGTGTGGTGGAGGGCCAACGCGTCCCTTTTCGCTTCGCGAGTGCTGGTGAAATCACACATCTTAGATGCTAGCCCGGTCTTCGGGTCAAGCAATTCAGTGCTAAGAATTGTAAAACTTTTTGCAATCTTAACAAGTGCAACATTGGAGTTCCCGCGCAACTTTTGTGCGAGTGAAATAAGTTAAGTGGATAAATATATTGATACCTACGGTTGTTGCCTGGGAATTGAGACCAAACAAAGCAGAAAAGAGCTTTGTTGCATTTATTTATAAAAAAAAGCAAAAGCTCTGATCATACTGTGGTTCGTGCCCGTGCTAAGCTTGTGTGTCTGAGTTATGCTTCTGGAAAGCTCTAGTCCATGCTAGTTCTTAGCTCCAAGATGAACTCCGATAGACAAACGGGAACAACAAATAAAGGCGTAAGAGACAACAATGATGGGGGGCAGAAGGACCAATCAGGTATGTGCAACCCATTTCAGAAGAGTACCCGCACGGCGCGGTCGCCATTGAAAATTTCTGCGGAATTGGTGACGCCCACACGATCGAATTCGTCACCGCCATGTATTACAGCTGTAAAAGATGGTGATTCGGAGCGCATCTCACCGTTTGAGAAAATGGGAAGGAAGATAGGGGAACTGGTAGAAATTATCGGCGGAGGCAGGCGTTCAATTCACCAGCCAATGCGTGATTTAATCGAAGGTATTGCCAAACTGTACGAAGCCATAGAACATACTCCTAAAAATGGCAGACGACTAGATGGAGGCATGGAGGATGGAAAGGAAAATGGCAGGAGAAACACCATCGAAAGCGGTTGTCAGACGTCACCTCTTATGAAGAAAAAGCAGGCGTCTGCAAACAAGAGGAGCAGAGAAGACCCTCTGTCGATTCAGTCAGTGGCCAAAAAAAATAAGCCGACTGAAGCTGAAAGCTCTGTCAGAGTGGGCCGGCAAACAATCGCCGCAGAAGCTCAAGCAGACGCGGAAGACAGCGCTCAGTGGACGTTAGTAAGCTCACGGAAGCCGGAAAAAGTACGCGAAAGAGGCAATAAGAAGCCAAGACCGGAGGCGATTGTCATTGCGAAGAAAGGCGCCCTTTCATATGCTGAAATATTGAGCAAAATGAAGGCAGACACCAATATAGGAGAACTCAGCCAGGCCGTAACAAAGATACGACGTACACAGAAAGGTGAACTTCTTCTGCAGCTGAACGAATCCGGTGAAAAGGCAGAAAAGATCAAATCTGCCATCGGCGCCAGCTTAGGTGAGGAAGCAACTGTACGGGGACTGACACAACGAGTAGTGCTCGAGATTAAAGACATCGACGAAGTCACCACAAAAACCGATGTCTTTCAATCAATCGTGGAAAAATTTAGGCCGACAAACTTCGGGCAGGAGGATGTGCTCAGCCTACGGAGGGCTTATGGAGGCACCCAGACAGCAGCAGTCAGGGTCACAAGAGAAAATGCTGACATCATCATAAAGTCGGAAAAAATAAGGATAGGCTGGGTTAACTGCCGCGTGCGGGAGCAGAAAACGCTAACCAAATGCTATAGGTGCCTCGAATTCGGGCATATAGCAAGGCACTGCAAAAATGAGATCGACCGATCTAAGTGCTGCACGAGATGCGGTAAGGAAGGACATATTGCTACGGTATGCAAAGAGGAGCCTAATTGCATGTTCTGTATAGCTGACAGTACAAGAGATCCAAAACACATCGCTGGAAGCAACCGTTGCCCCGTGTTTAATATGGCGGCAACCGGAAACCCAAAGAAAGTGGACAGGAAAGTGGTGGAAATAAAAGAACACGGCAATAGCACGCATGAAGCTATTGCAAATTAATCTGAACCATTGCGAAGCAGCGCAGGATCTCCTAAGGCATACCATTTATGAAAAGTCTGTGGACCTGGCTATTCTGAGTGAGCCCTACTCCTGTGGGACAGATTTGAGATGGGCAGTTGACTCTGTGGGAAAGGCAGCTATCTGGAATTGCAATCTGAACCGAAGGCACATGACGCTTCGGAAAAAGGAGACAGGATTCGTCTGTGTGGAAATGGAAGGCAAGTTTATATATAGCTGCTATATCCCTCCTAGTGTGAATATCAACGAATTCAATGCCAGAGTGGATGCCCTAGTTAATGACGCACGTTTAAGGAACCCGGTACTAATCGCTGGCGACTTCAATGCCTGGGCTTGCG